>RJWJ010013008.1:0-40826 GCA_004363605.1 Indri indri
CACCCTACGTCTGAACCACCCACCAGTCCTGTTGACTCTACCTTCAGGCTATATCCAGAATCCAACCATGTGTCCTGTCCTCTGCTGCCACCACCCTGGGTCCAGCCGCCATCACCTCTTGCCTGGGTCATTGCACGGGCCTCCTTACTGGTCTCCCTGCCTCTGCTCTTTTCCTCTTTAGCTCACTCTCAAAGCAGCAGCCAAGTGATCTTGTTAGACTAAAAATCACTCCTGTCACTCCTCTGCTAAAAACCCTGCAGTGGCTCCGTCTCACACAGAGTGAGAGCCAACGTCCTCACGGTCACCCCTAAGTCCCACATCATCTGGCCCCGCGTGACCATGCTGGTCTCATCTCCTTCAGTCCCTCTCGCCCTCCACTCCAGCTGCGTCCTGGCTTCTGCTGAGTGCACCCCAGTCTAGACCCTTCCCATTCACAGTTCTCTCTCCTGAAAGGGTCTTCTCCCAGCTCTCTCCATGGCTACCTGCCTCACTGCCTCTGGTCATTTTCAAATGTCGCTTTCTCCGTGGGCCTTCCCTGGCTTCTTATTTAAAATCTCATCACCCATCCACCCACCCCCGGCATTCCTCTACCCCCTTCTCTTCTTTACTCTTCTCCGTGGCACATCTCCAGCTATCATTTCACTTATTTATTTCATCTATCGCATGTCTCTTGCCACTGGACTGTAAGCCTCTCTGAGTTTTCATTTTTCTGCTAGTGAAACGGAGAAAGCCTGCTTGCCCGTCACACAGGGCTGCTGGGCAGGTTGGCTAGAACAATGTCTGAAGGACCAGCACGGATAAGATCTTGTCGTTTACCAAAGCGTCTGGCCCTGACTGAACGCCAGAGCTTTGCATGTAGGACTATCTCATTTAATTCTCACATCAAATCAATGAGATAGGAACTCGTATTATTGAACTCATTTTACAAATCTGAGAAAACTGAGGTGTGCCAAAAAGTTAAGTGAATTACCCACCAGCTAGTAAACAAAAGAGCCAAGCTTTGAACCCAAGCATTTTTCCCACCATGTTCTCCTGGAATAAAATGAATGCTTTAATAACTGATTGGAGTGATGGAAAGGATTTGACCTGAGGTGCAACTTCTGTCTCCAGACTACTTTTCTCTTGACTGGTAATCAATGTAGCATTTCCCCCATGTTATCCCACCCCCCTCCCCTTTAACACAAACAGGCAGAAATTTCTGTCTTCCAGAAGTAAAAAGTATTGTCAGTCACTCCTCCATCTTTCCCCTCCCACCCAAGGAAGGAAGCTCCATCATATGTCCCTGAGGTTTTTGTTGCATGGTCTAACCAAATCCAGATTGTTGGTTTTCTCAAGTTCAGTCCTCGTACTTAGTAAAGTATTTGTAGTTATCTACTGAAACAAATTCTGGACTTAATTGCAAACACCCGCTTCCCAAATAACTTATTCCATGCTCTTCTGCCTTGTTTGTGTTATGGCCTTTCTGTGCTAATGAATTTGTAAATGCGGTTTAATTACTGTTTACCAAAAAATAGCTGCACACACAGACCAGTCTCCGTGGGAGACTTAGCCAAAATGTTGAGGCAATTTGTCTGTAGAGCAAAACGCAGCTAATAAATGAGAAGCACTTTTTAAACATTGGGAAAGGAACTTAAGTTTAGTTTTGAAGAAACAACGCTTTCTATATCTGAGGAAATAAATCATTTTTTAAGAGTACAGATTTAAATATCAAGATGGCATTTTCCCCCAAGGCTACACACACAGCAATTTGTACATAACCAGATTATAATAACGGTGAGTTGATTGAAAACCACACCAAAGAGCTACATCCTAAAGAACCTCCCAGAAGGAAAATTTGAAATTACTTGTAAATTCCATAAAATGTTTCAGAGCTCTATAAACCCATGTATTATGTATT
The DNA here is from genome assembly GCA_004363605.1 of Indri indri. Taxonomy (NCBI): domain Eukaryota; kingdom Metazoa; phylum Chordata; class Mammalia; order Primates; family Indriidae; genus Indri; species Indri indri. Next base: position 1,898 of record RJWJ010013008.1, read on the forward strand.
ACCTCATGTTTCTAAATTCTGGCTTCAAGCAAATTGCTAACTTAGCAACTAAATGACAATTTTAAAATTCTAATACAAACCAGCCTCTCTAACTTTGTTTCTTTAATCTCCAGGAAAAAAAAAAAGGACACAGAGGAAAGTGAAAGATATTGGAATGTTCAATTTATAAATTCTGTTTCTGCTCCATTTGGAGTTCTAGTTTAATTTTGCTTTTGCATAAAATGGTGTTTGCTTGATTCTGCATAAAGAGGGAACTCTAAAAGGAAGTTCATTCCTGCAGCTGTTGGCCATGCTAATAGCAAGGATGCTCCATCCTCCCTACACTTTGGGATGCCTGCACGTGAGCAAGGCAAAGCCAGGTTCTATCTCCAACACAGAACTCAAAAAACAAAATTAATCAACTTGGCAATTAATACGGATTCCTCATTATTGCCTGAACTGGGGATGTTCCAAAAGAAGCTTGAGCCAGTGCGAGATACAAACATTGCCCTGTAGGAATTTATTTTCAGTGAGGCCACCAGACAGGCAATTCAGTATAAGACATCCTGAGACCAAGTCTTAACTACCAGATAGCTTTTAGTGTGTCCAATAGCTTTCTGAAAACCAGGCCCTCATGCTTCTGGCAAAAAGCTTCCTTTTCCAAGACTAGTCCATATTTCCGTGTTGTAATTGCCTTTCTATCAGTCATTCCTGCATTTAGTAGTTCACCACGCGCCACTGTGGTGGCCCTGGCAAGACAAAGTAGCCCCATGGAGACTCTGCTTCCCTCAAGGGGCTAACCTTGTAGCAGGAGGGAGATAGAGAGAAACAAAGCACTGCAATGCGTAAAATCACAAAGAAAATCAGCAGTCATGATTAAAATGGGGCTATGTTGTCTTTCAGATATTCTGTAATTTTCCAAGCCTTTCAGGACTTTTTCCAATAGAATAAAAATGCAAAATATAAGTGCAGAGCACCTTTATGAGACCACACTTAAATCATATGACTTCATAACTGGGAAGGAAGCTCAGATATCACCTCCTCCAAGAAAGCTTCCCTATAGCACCCTGCCCCCTTGGCTGGGGCATCCTTCCTAGGTGCTCTCAATGCACTTACTGGCCACTCTGGATACATGTGTGGTGGTGGCAGGGGAAAGGGCAGAGTTCAGAAAGTCTTTGCTCACGAAGGAACCTGCAGCCCCCTGCCCACTGGAATTTAGGGTCCCTAGATGTGCTCTGAGTAGATATTTGAGGGCCAGATCACAGATCACTTGAAACTCACTCACCAGCTTTCCGAAAGGCCGACAAAACTCGTCTGGTAATGATCTACATTCTGCAAAGCTGGGAGGAGGGGAACAGGCTAGATCCTACTGTGCAATAGAATTTTTACCTTATTATTTCAGTAAGGCAGCATGAGTCTCTTCCCCAGAAAGGCAGCCCAAAAGGTTAATCTCAGACTGAACAAAGAGGATGAATGAGCCTCACTCTACCTTCAAGATATGTTCGTTGGATGCCTTGTCATCAGGGGACACATACAAACGGATGAACTCAGAATTGCTATATTGACCACGCAATGTTGCTTATCTATCATATTGTCCCCTCACTGTCACCACCACCCTGACTCACACAGCTGGGTGCCCTTAGGAAGGAGGGGACATGTCTTATTCTTTGCATCCAAAGCACCCAGACATGACCGGAGATGCTCGGCAAATGGCTATGAATGGCTGTGTGACTGGGAAGGTGGCAATTGCAGGGATTTCCCGTCTAGTAAAAGTCCTCTTTATTCCCCACACTATATTAAGTTAAAATACATATATATAACAAAAGGGTGTGCATTCTTGGTTTTTTTAAATGTAAATGTATTGAAACATATGTTAATACCATATTTAAATAAGTACGCATATAAAAAGTCTGGGAGAATATACACCAAAATGTCAGCAGTGGTTATCTCTAAGGGTTAGGATTTGAAATGATGCTTTTTTCTTTCATGCATCACTGTGTTGTTTTCCTGTTTTACTGTGGATGTGTGCTACTGTTATGATAAGAAAATACGAAGTTATTTGTATTTTAAAAAGTGTGGCCTGTTTCATAAGCCACCATCCCATAAGACATAAATAATTTTATGAAGCATCATCTTTACGATCTCAACCCAAGGTCATCAGTGATTTACTCTGTGAATTTAAATTACTGAACTAGCTCGGTGGTGTTTAGTGGTATTGGATAGGTTTGTTTCCATTTTCCTTCCTCATGTCTGTGTTTATAATATTCAGAAGGTACCCAAGCAGCACTTTACTTGCAAATATTGTAGCAATAAAACATGCTAAATTCTCTTTTTTGGTCTCTCTTTCTCTTTTCCTTTTTCTTTAATCATCCCTGCTAATTAGAACCCCAGCCTTCTTAAATGTAGGCTCAACCTCTTGCAAACTGATAAACAAACCAGAACTAAGTAACCAGTTAATTCTCCCTCCCGCCTCCCTCCTCCCTGACCCCTCCCCCTCCCTTTCCCTCTGGATCTTTGCTTTCAGGCTGGCTCTGTAGAAAAGAAATACCAAATTTTCTGGTTAGTGATATTTCTGTCCTGCATATCTACTGGCCTGTGTTTCTATTATTTTGTTTGGCTGCCTGCTACGTTGCAAAACCTAGACAATGTTATTGGACTAGTATAAAGTTTGTTTTTTCTTTTCCCCAAAGGAACAATCACAAATTATAAAACGTGCTTCTAAAGAACAGCTCTAAAAAGTCACACATGCTTTCTTTTCTATCTGCAGCTGAACTCTCGCTGCCAGGATGGGCAAACAGAACAGCAAGCTGCGCCCGGAGGTCATGCAGGACTTGCTGGAGAGCACTGACTTCACGGAGCACGAGATCCAGGAATGGTACAAAGGCTTCTTGAGAGACTGCCCCAGCGGACATTTGTCAATGGAGGAGTTTAAGAAAATATATGGGAACTTTTTCCCTTACGGGGATGCCTCCAAATTCGCAGAGCATGTCTTCCGCACCTTCGATGCGAATGGCGATGGGACGATAGACTTTAGAGAATTCATCATCGCCCTGAGCGTGACTTCGAGGGGGAAGCTGGAGCAGAAGCTGAAATGGGCCTTCAGCATGTACGACCTGGACGGAAACGGCTACATCAGCAAGGCAGAGATGCTAGAAATCGTGCAGGTATGTAGCCCTGGCCCCTTAAAAGAAAAGTGCGTGCGTCACCAGTAAGGATTGGAAGGCGCACAGTGTAGAACGGTGTGGACAGGGCAAACTGGTGGGTTGCCAGGGCCCTGTATTTGGCTGACCCAGTGTTTTTGAAAAGTTTGAACCCACATTACAATACAGGGAGGCGGTGCATAAAAATCCACACTGGTTGGCATCTCTTGAAAACCCAGCAGCTCTGGCCATGCTGGGCCCACACTCTTGCCTGTCACTAGTCACCTGGGGCTTTGTGGTGATCCCTACACTGCAGATGAATATGCTCATTATGGCCACTCCATCGACTCATTGCAATGACCTGCCTGGACTTGGGCCTTTGGGGTTCTATCCCTGGGAGTGGTGTTCAGTAATCAAGCTCTGGCCGGGGTTCAAATCCTGCATCGTTCAGTCACTACCACCATGACTGACCAAGTTAAGTTCACCTAAGTGAGCCTCAGTGTCTTCATCTATAAAATGGAGCTACCAGCGGTACCCACCCATGTCATGGGGCTATTCTAAGATGAGATGTGACTCTCCATGTTAAATGCTTGGTATAGTGCCAGCCATACTGAAAGCTCATCATCATCACTATCACTAATTTACAACTTTATCAGACTCTTGAATAACAGCAGGGATCCGACTCCAGGCCCCACCCCATCAGAGATACGAACACTGTAGAATCCAGGCCTCCCTCACCGCAGTAAGAGGCACTCCCTGTTATTTCCCCCAAGCACACTCTGAGAGCAAGTTTCCTGAGCAGAACAGGAGTATGGACCCCAGTGTTGGCTACATTTCCTTGTGGGCCCACAGCACATGTGGGGAGGTGGGGAGGCAGGGTAAGGAGCTTGGGTCGTGGCAATGACAGGGGGCTCAGCAGTGGGTGGGACCCAGAGACAAGCCTGAGGAGACAGAGACAGGACTCAGGGCTGCAGCTGCAGGCCACAAGAAGGACTAGGTGGTGGGCAGCCCCCGGGAGGCTGGCAGGCAAGAGGGACACAATAGGGAAGCATCTGGCAGAGACGGCGGGTCCAACAGAGTGGGCCTTTGGCTTCCTGGAGGCTTGTCTCAGAGGCCAACATTCACCCCAGGACACCTGGGAAGATGTCCTGCAGACGGGGAGCTGCTGCCCCTGGGAGAACTGTTGGGGCGTTGGACAGGTGGGAGACATAATACAAGGAGACGAAAAGAACTCAGCTGCTGGTGAGGATGAGAGTGGGGTACAGTGGCACTTGCCCCCCAAAAAACTACAGGGAACCTGCTTTGGAAATAGGGACAGAGCTCAAAAGAGACTTGCAAGATGACCTGTTAGTGGGCCTTGAAGCTGCGGCCTAGGGCTTGCTCCCCAGGCCAGCGGGACTGAAGCCACGTGGGTGGTTAAAGTGACAACCGTAAACATCAGTGAGATGCAGAAGCAGATATGCGACCCACCTCATCACTGGGACTCTCCAGGATCCGCCTGTTCCTTCTTTCTGGTTGGGCCACCAGTGCCTTCTCCTTCACCCAGAGCAGTACCTATCTGAATAAATTGTGTTAAATTAGTCCCTCAGAGATGTGGCTCTTAAAATAAAAATAAAGGATCTCTCTCTTCCCCTGAAGATAAACATATGCAAAATAAAACATCTTCTATAAAAATATGGGCAGTATAGAAAAATATAAAAGGTAAAGAGAAATATCCATAATTCCACCCTACCTACAAAGAGAATCACTGCTAATAATTTTTTAATATGTTTTTCGTGGTCCTATTTCCATTCATTTAAAAATATCTAATGGATTTCATAGTGTACATGCAGTTTTCTGTCTTGTCATTTTCTTTTAACATAATAACACAAGTATTTCTCATGGTATAAAGACTTTTAATAAAGCTATTTTAATGGCTGCATAATAGTCCTACAATATATTATAATTTTCTTAATTTTCCTCTATTGTTGGATATTTAGGTTGTTTCCAGTTTTTATTATTATACACAATACTAGAACTTTTAAAAATAAAATAAATCAGTAATCCTTGTGCATAAAGATTTTCTATATTTAGGATTATTCCCTCAGAATATAGTCCCAGAAATGCAATTACTGGGCCAAATGGTATGAGCATTTCTAAGGCTCCGGATACACTCTGTCAAATTGTTTTTCCAAATATACCCCCAAAGTGTGTGAAGGGCTGTTCCCATATCATTGCACTTTTCTGATTTTTCTTAATTTTTCTTAAAAATCGCAATTAAATTTAATGAATTTAATTTTAATTAAAAATTAAAATCATATTAAAATTTAAAAGGTGATTCATTTTAATTAGCTTTATCATGTGTTCTTTTTTCATCTGGGAGTGCTGTGCTCCACCCCTCTGTAGTAAAGGGATGGGAATATTCTCCTTTTGGAGAGAATTGCTTCCTGGCTGTAATCTAAGAAAAAAATTCTCATTAACCACCGTGATACCTCTTCAAACACTTTTGCCCTGTGGTCCTGGCTGTCATCAGCCAATGGTTTCATGGCCAGTATTGATGTAGGGAGGAACCTTCAGATCTTGTCGGCTTATGTGAATGCAGTGGCTCATGCCTATAATCCTAGCACTTTAGGAGGCTGAGGCGGGAGGAGTGCTTGAAGCCAGGAGTTCAAGACCAGCCTGGGTGGGCAACACAGCAAGATCCCAGCTCCATAAAAAATTTAAAAAGAAAATGAAAAACTCATCCATGCGTATGTTCATCACCGCCTAAGAACTTGGCCCTGGAAATAAATAGTCTAAAGAGGAAACTAGAACTATCTCTACGCTGTGGAATCTAGTCTGCAAGAGTGGGAAGATTCCAGAGTGTGCAGAGGGCACTAGCAGACTCTCGCTCAGCACTTGCTGACTTATTCCACCATGTTCCTTACTGGATGGAACAAGTGGTCATAGAAAGGAAGATGCTTCAACCTGACAGAGGCATTCTTCACCCTGAAGTACCTCGGTTCATTCACGGGCCCACAGGAAGTTTCCAGGCCACAGCTATAAGGACATTCGTTCCTTAAGAAACGCTTATACCCTCGCAGTTCTAAAGAAGCCTGCAAGTGGAAGGCTGAAATTCCCTTAACTGTTTTCTAGAGCATTAAGCCCTGATGATTAATATTCATGACCGCAGAAAGGAAATATTGCAGCACCCTGAGGCGACTTCAAAATCGTCAAAGAGATTAAATTAAATTGAGAACCATTTTCATATTAAGGGTTATGTTATTCTATTTGGCTACTTCGAAAACTGACAATTCATGTATTCCATCACATTCTTATGCTAATCTCCCTGCTTTCAATAATTCTGGATGAATTGGAATATACTGCACAATCTTACTGTACTTCCCACTCTATTATTTTTTTCTTCCTTTTTTTTCTCTCCCTCTTTGAAAACCCACACTCCCCAGGCTTTGTCACTGTGGCAGGAAGCTCTGTTCTTTTTTGCGGACCGTTTTTCTTTGTTCTAGCTGGTTTGCGGCATTTAGGAGAACGCTCGTTTGCTTCAGAAAAGTCACTGTCTGTCGTTTGTGTTTTGTGCCTGGGTAAATATCGGTTAGAAAGTTGGATGAGGTGGAGACAAGCTTCAGACCAGGAGAACCAGAAACAAATTAAGGTTCAGCTCCTTCACATGTAACCTGCAGCTTGATAACAAGTGGTGATACACAAATTCTTAGCTGAATCTCTGTCCCTCCAAGACTCAGAAATTCAAGCAACTAATGAAAAATGCAAATTCATGATTGTTCACCTACAAACACTAATAACGGGTTGGGGTGAAGATTGGGGTAAAAACAAGTTTATAATTAGGCTTGACAATGAATGGGGTGTAGGAATACAATTCACGGATTTTCTAGTTGTTCTTCCCAGATGTCGTTTCCAGTGGTTTAGCTTTGGTATCCAAAGAATAATATTTGTAGTGATAAGCTAGAATTCTTTTGTATTTCCTAACATTAGTAGAAAAGACTCTAAAATTCATGAGACTACTGTGAGTTCTGTGTAGTGCTGAACTACACCAGATAAGTTTCCTACTATAAGCTGCTATAACAATGCACCAGAAATGTAGTAGCTTGAAACCACTACATTTTATTATCTTACAGTTCTGGAGGTCAGAAGTCTGAAATCAGTTTCACTGGACTAAAATTAAGGTTTCTTTAGAGTGTATGCCTTCTGCTGGCTATTGGGAGAATGCTTTTCCTTCTTTTTCCAGCTGCTAGAAGCTTCCTGCGTTCCCTTGGCCTATGGCTCTCTTCATCCAAATTCAAAATCAGAAACAGCAGGTGGAGTCCTTCTCACGACCTCCACCTGTGCATCTTACTCTGCCACTTAGAAAGATCCTTGTGGTTACGCTGGCACTCTATGGATAAGCCATGAGAATCCTCCCATCTCAATATCCTTACTTTAGTCACAATCTGTCAAGTTTCTTTTACTATGCAAGGTAACGTGTTCACAGGTTCCAGGGATTAGGGCATGTGGAATCTTTGGGGGACTGTCGTTCCATCTACCACAAATGCCAAAATGCAGTTGTGCTCCTTTTTAAAGAAAATATTTTTGTGCTATATCAACATCTGGATGAATGAGCAAAACCATATGCACATTTATTTTTAGAGCCTCAAATGAACATTTTTACATTCATGTGTTTGCTTTTTTAAGTGACAAATTTAGGAACATGATTTAGGCTTGATATTTTATTATCGCATCAAAAATCATCTCTCAGGAGTCTTAGAGCAGATAACAACCCTGACCTTTCCTCACCTTGCAGCAGATTCTCTCCGTCAGCCCACCACTGCAGGAGGAAAAAGAATTATTCCTGCCCTACACAGTCCCTGTCCCTCAGCCCCGCTGGAGGCTGCTCTAAATATTAATACCTGTGCCCAACACAGCACAGGCCGTGTCTGAAGAAGGGGCCAGTGAGCAAGTGACTGGTGTCACTGATCCTGCCGTGAGCACTTAGCTGCTCTCTGGGATCTTGTGGGATGGAGGGAATGTCGAACTTTCAGATCCACGAGTGGGACTGCAGCACCCGCAGGGAGATCATCTGGGAAGAGAATGGAATTATCCTTGCCTCCCTTTTGTTCTCAAGCAGTAACGTTAGGAAGGTCAAGTTTTTAACTACAGGACTGTCATCAGCTATTTGTATACAAGCTGCATTGCATTATTCTTATGATTGAATGAAAAGTACAGGCTTAGACAAAATGTGATCATTCATCTCCAAAGCAAAGATGAAGAGGGAACCAAAAGAGGAACAGGCACATCAGAGTAGCCATCTCGGACGAAGCCAGTCGATATTGCCTTGCCTTTTTCTTTTTTCAATCTCCCTTTTCCTTCTTTCCCATCTCCTTGAGTTCCCTGAGGACTCACCTTCCCTTTCTTACAGAGGCAGCCTTGCATTGTTATTAAGGGTGTAGACCTCAGCGCAGAGTGCCTGGCTTCCCATCGTGATTCTGCCACTTAGTATAATAGCTTCGGGTCCTTGAACAAGTTACTTAACATCTCTGGCATCACTTTCCTGATTTGTGAACTGGAGCTAATCAGAGCACCTAATTCACGAGTGATTGCAAGTGTGAGATCAGTTATTACAAGTAAAGTGCGTAGAACAGTGACTGTCATGGGGTGTCACTCAATAAATGTTGGCTGATATTATTCCTACCACCATTTCCAGATCTCGGACAGGGTGTCTCCCTGCTAAAGAAAGGAAATTTATTTCTGATTCGATGGAGAAAGTAATGAATAGAGTCTTCCATTAAGTTTTAAGTTAAATTTACCCAGTTGTAAAATGTATGTTCGCCAAGAAAAGGGACATAATCCAAGCAAATCTCCAATTGGTGTAAATTGCAGAAGAGATATTCTTGACTTCAGAACCTCTTCTTCTTTACCTGCTGTCTTTCCCACCTAAGACCAGCCCATCTGGGAATAAGCTAAAACTAGGCTGCTCTGATGCTCACGGGACTCAGACAAAAGAAATACCACCTTTCCAGGAAAGAGTGTGATTGGTGCCAGGAATTCCCCAAACCCTGTTGATCTGAGCCCACAGTCACACATCATACACTGGGACTGTTTGGGGGACAGCTTGTCAGGATTTGTTCTCAAGTTCCAGATAGAGCCTTTCCAAGAGAATCCTAAGGCTGATGTAATGTCACTCATAGGAGTCTTTAGGGAACTGACTTTAAAGACCAGGTGAAAATAGTTTGGAATTAACATTTTCATTACTCAGATATTAATGATTGCTTTGAAAATACTTGGAGTTCACATAACTGTTATTTTAGAATCAGACTTTCCCTACTAGTTGTGTTCAGGGTTGATTGGCATTTTAGATGAAGGCAAGGTGAACTTTAAAATACCCCTAGTCTACATTTTCACACCTTTTAAATGAATGAAAACTGAAGGAAGGGGTTTGGGAATACACTGGCAGCTCATAGCAAAAGATTTTGGTTTTGCTACTTTTAGCAGTACGGGAAAAAACATTTTTTTCTGGTTCACCCCTGTGATGAATAAGAAATACACACCTATGCAGCAACCAGAGGCAGAGAAGATCAGGGTGGGGGTGGGGGTGGCGATGGTGATGACCATGCAAAGGAAGTTTGTCCCCCACGGCCACCAAACAAACCCACAGATTAATCCCCCTGGTTTCAAGAGCGCCAAGTGTGACCAAGTCAGACAACCATCCTGTGAATGACTGTGCCACAGAGAAGGACAGTAAGGGCCAGAGAGACTTCTCTACATTCTTTTTAGGAGCCCATTCTGAGAATATTTGCATTTTTCCCTCAAAGACCTTTCCAAATTGGTGTCATAGACACCATATCATTTTTACTATGTTCCTCAGAGACTTGAAACACTGTGCTCTTCTGATTCAAGGGGAAAAAAAAGTAGGGGCAGGGGAAGAGTGTCTAGTTCATCTTCTACGGCCCCTGGGAATTCAGCTCTGAGCCGTGGCCTAATCCTCAATTATGAATGGGACCACGGATGTTACTCTGGAATGCAACTTGGATTTCTTTCCTGGAGAAAACTCTTTAAAGCAGTTGCTTAGGCTAGTGACTTTCTCTAAGAACTGACCCTAGCGTTGCTTATTGGTTGTGTTGGGTTTGTCCCTTTCTTAGCAGGGGGTTAATCTTGCTATCAAAAGCCGCACCTTAGCTGAAGAGTTTAAGTTAACTCTTAGCATCAAGTACAGCATCTGGCAAATGTGACTGAGTGCCTCCTATCTAAAAGGTACCTCTTTCTTTTTTCTTCTAGAATATGGTTTTTTAAAATATTTTTAAATTTTATTTTTATAGATTTAGGGGGTACAAATGCAGTTTTGTTACATGGATATAGTGTATAGATGTGAAGTCTGAGTTTTTAGTATAACCACCACCTAAATACTGTTCATTGTATGCATTAAGTAATTAAAAGGCACCTCTTTCTGGTTGCTCCCTCCATATCTCCTTTGTGGACTTCTTTCCTTCTCCTGCTCCTAAATACGGATATTCCCAAGTAGGGTGCCCTCTATTGCTTTCACTTCCTCTGAGAGTCTCTTCGCACTGTTTGTCAGGGGCCAGGCAGAGTGGTGAGGGCTTCCCAAGCTGTATTAGTTTCCTAGGGGAACATAAACAGGGTGGCTTAAAACAATAGAAACTTGTTATGTTCTGTCATAATTCTAGAGGCCAGAAGTCCAAAAATCAAGGTGTCAACAAGGTTGGGTCCTTCTAGAAGCTCCCTGGGGAAATCTATTCCATGCCTCTTTCCAAACTGCTTGTGCTTGTTGGCAGTCCTTGGCATTCCTTGGCTTGCAGCCGCATCCCTCCAGTCTCTCCCTCCACCATCAGATGGTGTTATCCCTGCGTGTCTCTGTCCAAAGTTCCCTCTTATAAAGACACCGGTCATTGCATTAGGGCCACCAGAATCCATTATGACCTCATTTTGACTTGTTTACATCTGCAAAGACCTTCTTTTCAAAAAAGGTCACATTCACAGGTTCCTGGTGGACATGAATTTTTTCAGGACATTATTCAACCTCATACACAAACACCGTCTTATTTAATCCTCACAACCACCTTATCAGCCCCATTTTATGGTTGAAGAAACAGATCGCTTCCAGATCTTCATCTCCACTGTCCAGCTGTTAACGGACATCTCCACTAAAATGTTTCACTGCACCTAAAAGTCAACATTCCAAAAACAAACGCATTGCCCAATCCTCCTCACTCCCCTACCCCACCTTTTTAATAGTCTAACAACATCCATCCTGTAACCAAGAAAAGATATCTTTGGCACTTCTTCAACATCTATCTCTGTGTCCAGGCAGTCGCCAGACCTATTAAATCTGCCTTCTTAATATATTTTAAATCTATCATTCCTGTCCATTCCTCCTGCCACTGTCTCATTTCAAGTCAGTGGTGGTACCCATCACTTTTAGATAGGAGCACTTAACATTTTTTCAATCTTATGTAAAGTTCAGCAGTTCTTATGCAAAGTTCTTATGCAAAGGCAGCTTCAGACAACTCCTTCCAAAGAGGTCTTTACCCTCTTAAACAGACAGTATGAAGTTGCTGTGTTTTAGGCCTTCATATATTTTTTTTTTTTTTCGAGACAGGGTCTCACTCTTTCATACGAGCTAGAGCGCAATGGTGTCATCATAGCTCACTGCAGCCTCAAACTCCTGGGTTCAAGTGATCCTTCTACCTCCGCCTCCCGAGTAGCTGGGACTACAGGCATGTGCCACCACACCCAGCTAATTTTTCTATTTTTAGTAGAGATGAGGTCTCACTATGTTACGCAGGCTGGTTTCAAACTTCTCGCCTCAAGTGATCCTCCCACCTTGGCTTCCCAAAGTGCTGGGATTATAGGTGTGAGCCAACACACCTGGCCTAGGCCTTCGCTTTTCTTACCTATTACTATAACTTTATTCCAGTTATCTATTTCTATAAATCAAAATCAACCCATAAGTTAATGACTTAAAACAACAATCATTTATTTAGCCCATGAATCTGATATTTAGGCAACACTTACTGGGACTAGGAATACTATTCTGTTCATTTTTAGAAAATATAATCTTTTGCAACACATTTCTAATAGGTCTTCCTGCCTCCCCTCGGGCCCTCCCCCAATTCTAGTTCCCCCACTGATGCCAGAGTGATCTTTCCAAACTGCAGCTATAATCATGTTTCTCTTCTGCTTGAAATCTGTGAGTGTCTCCCGACTCACTGCAAATGATGTCTAAATTCTTTAGCAAGGCCTTTGTGACTGGGACCCCAGGTCTCTAAAGAGTCATCTCTCTTTGTAGTTTTTGAATGCTCCATGCCTCAGCTAAATGTCAACAGGAAGATTCCAGAAGGCACCATGGTCTCTCACATCCTGAAGCATTTCCTCACGTGGTGGCCTGGCATGCCCTCCTACCACATACTCCTGTCTCGCCCATTGGCGGTTACCTCCTGTGTCCCCCATGCCCCGGTCCCATTCGTGGTAACCTTGCTTTTCTATGGTGTCTTTTGTTGATCTTCCTCAGAATACTGCTGATTTCAAGTAGACTGATACGTTTTAATCATGACCAACTCCACTAAAAGATAATTACCTTGTGATCTTATCAGCAGGACTTTACCGTGTTGAGTGCTGGATATTTTTGTAGCCCTATAAATATTCTTAAACTTCATTCTGAGACATAGTTCGATTACTTGGAAACAGTTTGAACATTCCAGGTCTTGCTTGTCAGATTCGTTAGGTGACACCAGGCAGTGCTCATCCAGGACGAATTACTCCCCACCACTGAGGCAAGACCTTTCTGAGTAGCCAGTGCCCCGCAAAGCGGGAGGCTTTCCAGTCTGGCTGATGGAAACAGGCCCTCTTCCTGACCTTGCGTGGGGGCCAGGCACCAGGCACTCTTCCTCCTAAGCTTTCACTTGGTTCTTTCCCCCAGTCTTGGGTAGTTTCCTCTCATGCATGCACTGACTCAGCCGAATCCTGGAGCTCTCCGGAGTTCTCTCTCTGTGCAACTCTCCTCTCTTGTCCTCTAGCGGGTGAACGCCACTTGGGTGTCTTCAGACCCTCAATTCCCCTCCCAAGTCAGTGAGTTCACTAGGGGCCACATGGGTTCCCCGTCTTGCCACTATGGCTTGGAAACTCTCTCAAGGCATTAAGCTGGGGCCATCATAGGGCATAATTCTTTTGTTTCCACTTCCTTAGAGATCACTGTCCTTTACTGCCCAATTTCCAGTGTCTTCAAAACTGTTGTGTCATATGTATTGCCTTTTGGGTTTTGTTGCTGTTGCTTCAGGTGGGAGGGTAAATAAATTCTATCCCTAATACTCCATCTTCACCAGGAGCAGCACTCTCTGCTCTCATTTTCATGTATATATCTGTTCACCTGTGTCCCTACCACCTGGACCGTGAGCTCCATCAGAGCAGGGCTGCACTTTCCCTCTCTAATCAGAGGGATTTAGCATAGTTCACTGTGCTTATCATAAGGTCAGCAAAGGTTTGTGCATAAAGCAAGTGCTAGACTCCAAAGCATACCAGAATTAATAAGATAGTATCCCTATCTTAAAGAAACTTAGGAACTATCAGGAAGGCAAATCTCAGGGAGAAGCATTGTAGATTACCTATTCTAAAAAAGATAGGAACAGAGAAGGAGCCCAGCTGAAAAGGAAGCCAAAGTAAGAATCAGTCCTGGTGCAGATAGAACTTTCTTGGGGTACTAGTTTCATAAATGGTTCATAGATGCTTTGTTGAAAAACAACAAGGATTCTGGCCAAACCAATTTGAGAAAACCTGGGTTAAACAGAGGTCAGCAGATCTCTTTACTGTAGGAATTCTCAGAATCTTTAATATGTCCATGTGCATCATAGTGCTCCAAAAAGGGGATAAAGGAAGCAGTGTTTCCCAAGCTGTTTTGATGATGGGATCTCTCTGATCTTAGAGCATCTTGGAAGGATAGTATTTCTTGGAAAATGCTTTGGGAAAAACTTCTTTACAGTGTCATCAACAGATGACTGCCCAGCTTTTGCTTGTATGTATCTTCAGTATCCATGGACTGACTTCTGCAGAACAGCCTGCCACTATTCTGCCATTGGACACCCCTGAACATAAGAAAGTTCTTCTCATATTAAGACTACATCTAATGTTCCATAGCCATGCAAGTCATAAAAGGGCATAGCACTGGGTTCTTTGAAATCATAAGCTCCCTTAGTGTGCAGGGAGTACAAGTCCATGTGCGAATCTTTGACTTACTCATTACCTTTGAGGATCAAATTATCACAAAGGGAAGAATGCACCAAGTGGTTCAGTGGTTTCGAGCTCCATTTTTAGCATCAAAAATTGGGTTTTTTTCCAAGTAAAATCTTACATGAAACCTAATATAAGAATGGAACTTCTTTGGTTGAAAAAGAAGTGGACCCCTATTCTCCTATCACCTCCCTGCTGTGAAGGTGCCTAAAGCAACTCAGGAAAACACTGAAATCATGAAAGTTACCGATTTAAGTTTTTCTTCCAGCTCTAAACAGGAAAGTACTGATGCCATTCCACACATATAGATGTTAATTCTATTTTTTAAATATTTTCAAAAAAGATTTTCATGGGCCCCCCTTTCCTGGCATGTAATATCCTTTTAAGCAGGGCGCTGTTCTTTGTCACCTAAAAACAACCTAGTACTGCCTAACTGCTCTTGCCCTTAGTCTGCTATCAGAAAGCCTGCAATGTCTGGCTTCCTGTTAGAAGACCAAAAATTTTCTGATGAAAAGAGTCCGTGTAATTTCCTTCAGAGAAAAGGTTGCAGATTAACTCTTGGAGCTGTGCCTGCCCTCCGTTACTCGCACAACCTTGGTCGGTGCAGATCTGAGTCCTTCCTTTCCGGCATTCCAAGAGGTTTTTCCTTCAAAGGAAAAAAGAAAGAAAAATATAGGCCATGAGGAAGCTGGTAGGAGCCCTGGCCACGGTGGGGAGCTGTCCCAAGCCCGCCCGGGTGCCCCAAAGCTCTGCATCTACCCAGAGACAAGAATAGTACTCTTCGAGTTTAATCAAAAACAGGACACCCCTGCTAGGCCTCTCGACATTGCTAAAAATAAAGTGGGGAAGTAGCCTGGTCTCTTCATAGTTTAATCCCATTAAATTTTGAGAGGTGGGGGGAAACTGGAGTTAAGAAAAGATGTGATTTGTTTCAGAAGGCTGTCAGGGTCATGTCTTTTTCCTCTCTGTGCTGTGCAGTCCAGATTGTGAAGCTCTAATACAATCAACTGTCAGTCGTTGGTGCCGTGGGAAGGGAGCAAAGGGACAGACAGTTCCCCAGATGTGGCTTTGCAAGGCAGTCATCCATGTACTCACCCTGGAGACCACGGGGACAGTCGCCTCAGCTCTTTGCTCTCTGCTATGGTACCACGCATGCCATAGACCTGGTTTTGTAAATAATCCACTAATCCCTGTCAGTGTGTTGATGCACATTTAAACAAATGTAATCTGAGTGTCATGAAAGAGCCATCTTTCATGGGATGTGAACCTTTTAAAGGAGACCTCACTTCCTCCTCAACCCACAGTGTACTCAGACATCATGCCTGCTGCCCCATGCCAGAAGCCCCGTTCACACATATGCTTATGTCAGGGCCTTCTAACTCTGCTCATTTGGGGGAGGAGATGACAGATGGTTAGTTGGTTATTGCATTAACCTATCCTCATTTCTCTGTGCCAACCCCACTCCTTTAGCCTAGGAGCTGAAGACTAAAACTCTGGTAGACTCTTGAGTGTGAGAACCTCCTCCTCTCACACACATTCCTGTGTTTGCTTGAGCTTTCATTTCTTCAACCAAGCGTGGTAAGGGAATAGCCTCACAGTTGATTTTGCATCAGAATCTCAAGAAGAATTTCATGGGCCCAAACCTTAGAGACTGACAGTTCCCAGGAGTGCTCCAGACCAAAGGGTTTTATTTGTCACCAGGACCCAGAGGTAGTCTAGGCGAGGGCTTTCATAACGACTATGAAGGCCTTACTGGAATGGCTGTACCCATCTAAATGGTGCTCGTTAAAATGAGGTGATTTTGATGTCCAATATGGTACCTCCCAAGTCCTTTACTAGAGGATTAGTGAGATACAAAATAAGAGACAGCATCAGTCTTGTTGATAATTGTGCCCCACCACCTAGCACACAGTAGACAATAAACACTTATTAAATAAATTATGAATGACCATTTTTCCATTCTCTGAACACCACTGCCTGCAAATAGGGGAATAGAGTTCACTTTGGGAAGTGAGTATAAATAGGTAAATCAAATTTAATGTCATTTCCATCTTTTTGTTGCTCATGGAGAAATACAGATACCTGGACCTGGTCTGTGAGGCCCCAGTGTGCTGGCCCGACCTGCTCTAGGGCCACGTCTTGTGCCACGTGTCCCTGCGCCATGTCGGTGCTCTTGCGTGCCTCCAACCCGGGGCCTCCACACACTGTTACCTTCGCCCTGTGCTGTCTTCATATCTGCTCAATCATTGGTCCTCAGCGAACCCCACCCTAACCCTCCTGGCAAGACCCAATTCTCCATGATATCATCTCGTAAGACCGAGCACCCTCACTTTGTAGCATTTTCCTCAACAATGGTTTTACATTTGTTTCTTTGATTATTTTAATGATGTCTGTCTGCCTCATTCAACAGCAAACTCCGTGAGGACAAGGACTGGGTCAGTCATGATACCTGGCAAGAGTAGTTGCAACTGAGCAAATGAATGAGTGAGAATGTGGGTGGGAGTAACCGAAAGAACAGGGGTTTCCATGACCTGGGATCCCTGGGTAGGTTTGCGAGTCCAGGAGCCCCTGAGACTGTCCACAATGGTGAGTGGGTGTCCACAGCACATTTGTGTGGTCTCCAAGGGGAGAGCCCACAGCTTTTGACAGATTAAGAATCTTTAAGGGGTTTCCTGTGAATATGTTTAATTATATGAAGAGAGAGAGGAGAAAAATAAACCGAGAAAAATATAAAAGGATAAAGGGGGAAACTTTATAAAGAAAAGCAGAACAGAAGAAAGGTGAGAGAGGAGAAACAATATGAGAAGGCACTTGCAGCGGCGGCTATTCTTGAATGAACTCTCTTGGAGAGGTTGACTGTGTACCAGGCCCTGTGTTAGGCATTAGCAGGGTTTCGGAGAAAAGCCAGATCTGATTGCCACCTCTCATCTAAAAGGAGAACGTCCTGCGTAACTGTGGTTCAGAGCGAGTGAAATGACGTGATCCAAGAGAGGCTGAGACGGAGCCGTTTGCTAGCACAGAGCCGTTTGCTAAGCCATTGTGCATAGCAATAGAAGGAGGGAAGACCATGGAAGGCTTCCTGGAGGAGGGTAACATTTCAATCTGCCCCTAACTCATGGGAAGTTTTCAAAGAGGAGGGGAAAGTGGGTAGGTGAGCACTCCGATGAGAGGAGAGTGTAAACAAAGCCGCTGGTCCAGGAGACCAAGGTATGTGTCCAACAGATTAGGAGATGCCTCCTTTGGCCAGTCGCGGACACAAAGGAGGTGGCACCTGGAAGCACCAAGTGAGACAACCCTACTGAGGCCAGACCAGACTCAGGGAAGGAACATTCCAGCCCCAGAGAAGGTTGAGGATGAGTAATTACACAGCCTCCCTAAGACTAGTGGCAAAAAATAAACGTATCACTTGTCTCTCCCTGCTCCTCCCACTACACCTCTGCAACTCCCAAGGGCTCCACTCTCCCCCTTTACAGAGGTCACACTAAGGTGAACCAGTGGGATGCTGATTTCCAGATATTGTGTTGTTGTTGTGGTCCTAAGGTCCCTGGGTTTAGAGTGTGTGTTTGAGATGCGTGTGAGGGGTGTGCCTGTGCTGTTTATCAGTCGCTGCCAAGATTCCATTTTGCCTAGGTCAGGAGTTACAGAAAAGCTTCCATTGTGGGAGCAAAGAAAGCCACGGAGAGGTTGGGAGACCTCATGGAAAGATCCTGCTTTCTACTGTTACTAAATATTCTCCTGGCCCTGTTAAACCTCTGGGCCTCTGTTTGCCCTTTTGTGAAAAGAGCTCTATCTCCATGGCCTTTCCTAGCTCCCCCAGGGAGTTAGGTGTCCCCAGCAGCCTGGCACACGGCACTATGGCCCCAGCACAGGAGGTAGCATAGACCTGGGCTGGAGGAGACAGCAAGCAGGGGTCCACAGGCAGGAGGACAGATGACAGCTCACCTCCTGCCTCCAGACCACACCTAGATGAACATTTCTTGGGAAAGGTGACTGTCGCCAAGCTTACCCCAGAGACACCGTAACCCCAGGCAGGGCCATACCTGAGCCTGACCTTCCTTCAGCCCACGTGGCCGGGGAGGCAGCTCTGGAGTTCAGCAAGGGCTTGGGTGGGCTCCAGACAGACTCGGGGAGCCTGGTTAGAGGGGTCCCTAGGGGACGGGATCAGCCCAAGGATCAGCATACTGCGTGAGTCAAGTGTTCACTCTTATTTGATTGACTGGGGTTAGAATATTTACCCCCCGGACCCAGAATATTTTCAGCACTTCAGGCAGGGCTGGTGCTGAGCAGGACTGTGGAGTGGCTAAGTCGAATCTTCAGTGTCCCTCTTCGCTCCCACATTTCCCACTTGGAAGCCCCTTCCCCTCTGCTGCCTTCCTTTCTCTGCTCTCTCCAGCTGCCCCACTGCCCCCAGAACTCCAGAAATTTCTGGAATTTTCTGCCCACCCCTGGGAAAAGCTACTTTTGCCAGAACTTTTTCCCAGGGCTGAGGTGCCCAAAGTGAATTTGATTAGCAAAGTCACGATCTAGGGCTAGAAGCAATGACTTTACACTTTTCTTCCCAAATAAAAACTACCTTCAACAACTGAGGCCTCCATGCAAAGGCCGCAGGCAGTTTCAGGACTGCTTGCAAAACTCCTTGCCCACGAGATTTCACAGCTGTACCCAGTTGACCTCAGGCCCAAGATTGCATATTTAATCCAAAATTCGGATGGCGGGTTGTTTCCATCTCAGGGATACTTAGGAGCTTGCAGAGAAGGAATGTGAGCCCCTTGGCCCCTGCAGGGGGAAGAGCATCCGGATGGGTCGGGGATGTCTGCCTGGGGGAAGACGCAGGCACCACTTACAGACTGTTTTGTACTCATCATCCTTGAGGGGCCTTCGTGGAGACCACGACAGACATCTGTTTGTCTCTCCAGCCTGAGGAATGTCACCTACAGCCTTGCTCCTTGAAGTGGGGTCTTCAGAACAGCAGCATCAGCATCACATGGGAGCTTGTTAAAAACACAGAATCTCAGTCCCCACCCCTGCCCCGGCCTTACGCAATGAGATTCTGCATTGCAACAAGATTCCCAGGGAATTCACACACACGTTGACATTACAGATACGGGTCTAGTGGGTCTTCCTGCTGGTTGTCACTCTTGAGGGTCCCCGCTGGACGAGAGCAAGCTTGCTGGCCTGGCTCCCACCAGGGACTGAGCCTCCATGTCCACGAACAACTCGGTGGGGACAAGACTGGGGCCATAGTGGATGAGGACAGTCCCTCACCCCTGCATTTGGGAGATTTAACAATAGGACTATTGTGTGCCACCCTGTGTTTCTTTCTTACCACCATGTTTCTTCTGTCCCCAGGCAATCTACAAAATGGTTTCCTCCGTAATGAAAATGCCTGAAGATGAGTCAACCCCAGAGAAAAGGACAGAGAAGATCTTCCGCCAGATGGACACCAACAGAGACGGTAGGAGGCTCTCTGCTTTGTCAGGTGGTGGCTGCAGGAGGGGCCAGGGGAGCTCAGGAAGGGAAATGCCACTCGAGGACAAAATCTCAGCCTCAGGGACCTGGCTGGAGACCCTTTATGAGAGTGTCTCATCCTCCATGCCTCCCAGCTGGGCGGGAAGAAAGAGGACTGGGTGGTTCCTAGAGAGCTGATCCCAGTCCGGGGGAAAATGCCTTATTTTTACACCCTTCTGTCCTCCTTCTAGGTTATCTTCTACCCCCAAGAAAATAAGATGGGTCTTGTGGAGTAGGAACAGAAGAACCTGAGAAAACACAGTTAGCACAGACTGGTCCTCAGGACAGGCCCAGAGCATGGCAGGCTGGGTCCCTGCAGGCCAATCAGAATGGGAGATGCTAGCAGCTTTCACCCCAGCCTGCCCAAGGGGTCTTGTTGGGGTCTTTTTTGCATGCTCTAAGGTGTTGGGTTTCCCAGAGACACATGGGGCTCCCTCAGTCACTGGGGGACCAGGGAGGGAGAAGGGGTAACGGAGTGAGGTGGCCAGGAGGCTCCCACCCTGATGGTGCCACTCACCATTCAAACCCAACAAAGTGAAAAGGAGGGCTGGATTTCAAACTCAAAACAGAAGGATTTTAGATACTGAGTTGCCAGATAGAACACAGAAGGCCCAGTTATCTTTGAATTTCAGGTAAACAAGGGATTTTTTAGTATAAGTATACCCCATGAAATATTTGAGACATACTTATACTAAATAATTGTTTACTGTTTATCTGAAATTCAAAGTTGACTGGACATCCTGTATTTTATTTGCCAAATCTGGCCACCCTATTTAGATATAATACCCGAGTTTAAAGTGCTAAGCTCAGGGCCTGGTCCGTAACAGGCTCCGTAGCTCTTGCTGTTGTTACCAGCTCACTTGTTCTGCTCAGAGTCCCCAGCAATTCCTGTCCACGATGTGCAAAAGCACCCACATACCCACCTGGCACTGATCTATGGAACGACAGAAGGCTCTGCAGCAGAGCCAGCCTCTCTCTTTCTGTCCCCACCCTGGGCACCAGCTGCCTGCGGATCTGGGTTTGCAGAGTACAGGCCCTTCTGTTTGCTTTGTTTCCTCCACAGAGGTGCCATTACATCCTGTTACATCTTATTGCCCCTCATATTTGATTGTTTGTAAAGACTAAACAAGCACAGGATTATTTTAATAGCTAACGAACTTGCTGATATTAAGCTGTAGGATTTGTCGGTGCTCCAGGGAGCACAGGGGAGCACAGTGGGTCTGTGCTCTGCTCTAGGTCCAGACTCCGCTTTAGAATTGAGCTGAAGGGTGGAAGAAAATCAAGACACTACAGGATAAAGACCTAACTATGTGTTGGTCATAGGTGATGAATTAGGGTCTCTCCACTGGGACTCTGCTGCTATGGAATCACAGAGCTCTGGTTGGGTTAGATTCCCAGAACACAGCTCACTGCTGAAGTCTTGTGCTTCTGTGAGGGAAAGGCTTGTGTTTAAAAAGAGGGTGGGGAGGGAAGAAGAGCAGCAGATGGAAGGAAGTAGGAGGAGGGGCTGTAAGTCCACAGCTGTCAGGGGAATCTTAGCCCAACCAGGAGACTGGGTGCTTTAGCTCAGTGCTTGGTTTCTGGGCCCCAGGGCTGAGGCCACCTGGTCCCCTCCCTGCCTGGAGCAGAGCAGACCTCACATAGTCTCTGGCCATTGGATTCCTCTTGCCTGAAGCTCTTGGCATCTAACCCCTGGCTTGGAGAGAAAATCGTGGGGCCACAGGCCAAGCCCTGCCCTGAAGCTGGAGGGCCACGTCAAAGGTGGGATTCGGTCTGCCATCTCTAGCCGGTGCCTCCTGAAGCCTCCCTTATGGAGATTCCAAGGTGCTTGGTGGCCGCTGCTGCCTCCTTTCCCTAATGAGTGCCTTGCGAAGCCTAAGGCACCATTGGCATCACCAATGGCATCACCAATGGCATCACCATTTTAACTACTACGTGGGTGGGTGGGGCACAGTTCATAAAAAATGGTCAGAACACAAAACCTCGAGGCAACCAGCTATACTTATTAAAGATAAATTAATGAATAAATCCCCATCTTTCTTCTTCATGTAGATAAAGTGGGTTTGATTAAACAAGAAGTAGGTTCTGGGGGAAAGGGTTATGGTCGAGGGGAGGTCATATTTGTTGATATCTCTGGTGGGAGAACCCCCCTCCTGCCTGGGTTTGGAATAAATTGAGAAATAAAAGAGCAATGATTGAGGCCAAAGGATGGAGCTACGTGGAGGACGTGGCTGAGCGTGGCGGTCCAAGGCATGCTAACAAACCCGCAAGCCGCCCAGCGCCTGTCCTTGGAGAAGCAGGCGGAAAGGAGTCCTCTCTGGGGCAGCTCCTTTCGAGGCAGAAGGAGGGCAAAGCTGAGCCAAGGTGCCCAGCAATTCCTCCCAAATTTACCAATCAAGTGAGCCGTGTCACTCCCAGGGGCAGGGTAGGCAAAGAAGCAGCTCCAGGAACGGGAGAAAGTTCTGTGGCCCCCAGCTCCTACCCCACCACCCCGTCCTCTCCACAACCACGGTGACAGAGGGGCCCTCCTGGAAGAGAATGCAAGCTGGAAGGAAAGGGTCACTGGGCAGGAGTGGGACCCAGGCGGAAGGTGAGTGGCTGCTGTCACCTACGTGCTGTGGGAGGGTGTAAGCTCACGCCACTGCCACCAGCCGCCACTCACCTGTCCTCTTGCTTCCTAGGAAAACTCTCCCTGGAAGAGTTCATCCGAGGGGCCAAAAGCGACCCGTCCATAGTGCGCCTCCTGCAGTGCGACCCGAGCAGCGCCGGCCAGTTCTGAGTCCCACACCCACCGATCCGAGTGTAGAGCTGCTTGTGTTCCCTTTTGATTCTTCTTTTTAATAATTTTTTTGCCAAACAATATTGATGGTGATGCTGTCCCCTGTGCGGTCAGATGCGCTTTCCTCCGTGACGCCTTCAGCTTCTTTTGTCGTGGACGCTTCGTGGGAATGCCCAGAGCCCCAGCGTGCTTGTGGGGAGCATGGACAGACTTCGTGGTGTTCGTTGTTTGACGAATTTTAATTGTTACTATTATTATTTTCTTTTGATTCTAATGTCTCTCTTCTAAAACCTAAGACTCGGGGTGGAGCGGGGGGAAGAGAAGGGAAACTCGTCCAGCCCAGTGACTCCTCTGTAAGCTTTGAGGGGCTTTTGTTTGAAAGACAGAACTCCCTGCCTGGGCCTGCCGTCGCACACGCGTGGGGGTGGTGGGCGGCACCAGAGGCTGGATTCCCCAAGAACAAGTCACCTTCTGGGGCGAGGATATTAACAGGAGCTGGGACATTCCCCCATGGGGCCCACTCCACCCTCCTCCCCAGCAGGCTGTAGTTTCTAAGCTGTGAACGTTTCGAGGTAAATGAGTAGAGGAGAGGAAAACCATGGCTCAGCTATTTTTTCACAGGTTTACACTAGTTGAGCTAATATGAGTGTCTTTGGAAATTAAATACAAATGGTAATATTTTCCAAAACCAGACCCATCTTGTTGCCTATTGTGATTTAAAAAGAAAAAAGAAGGAAAGAAAGAAAGAAAGAAAGACTGCTGTATATAAAATATTGGGTATTGCAGACCAAATTAAGTGTTTTGCCTTGTTTAAATGAAATGCATGTTTAGTGAGCACTAATACAATCTTATTCCAGAGACTGTTTTTAGTAGCTTATTGTGAAGTAAGCCAACTATAATGAATGTTTATGTCTTGTTTTAAAGTCATATCTGCCTTTGCACAAACATACCAATCGACAAGTCTATTTTATATATTCCATAAAAGTACAAAGTAACCCTGCCTAGGGCCCAGCGTTAATTTTGAACGTCCTGCCGAGTCGCAGTGCTGGGAGAGCAGGCGACGAGCAGCGTGGCCAGGACATGCGCAAGTGGAGCGCTGTGGGGTTGGCCTTTATGGGAGAGGCGAGGCAGGCGGTTCGCCCACCCCACCCAGCAGCCGTTGACAACATCAGATTGGAGGCCTGGTGCTTTTCTGAGCAGGTTGATATTCTGCGGACTTGGAAAAAATAGTGTCGATTCTTGGGAATTCCCAATGGTTTAGTCCATGTGTATGGTTAGAGTGCCATGTGGAACATTCACGTTAACATGCCCCCAGTGGCCCTTCAAAGAGTCAGAGGCTGGGTTGATCTAATTCATTGTAAAGAAGACATGGACTAGCAGGTCTGTGGTTTCTAGGGCCCGCTATGGAGAATCCTGAAGTATTTTCCATCGCTGTGTTTCTTGAATGCAGATTTCTGTTTCCAGAAGTAACAGCACACATTTGAGTTGCTGTTTGGTCTGGTGACCTCATATATACATGGATTCGAATTTCAGGTTAAGAGTAAAACTTGCTGGTGACGGGCAAGTCACACTCTCACCAGCAGTTGGTAGGACGTGGCCCAAATGCTCAATGATGTTGATGGGGAACCTGCCCCAAGGGAAGGCAGGGAGGTCCCGAGTGGGTCTGTCTGCTGCCAAGCCATTTCCAGCAGAACAGGAACAGAAAGATAAACATCATAACCATGAGGGAAATGTTGCCAAGTCCATTCTAACCTCCAGGTTCCTGTATATGACTGGAGTCTGTTCTATCTGGTAGCAAAAATCCAAATTTGTAGAGTGGACCAAAACGAACCAAATTTGTAGGATGACATTCTGAAACCTGGACTTGGTAACATAATCTCAGTCTTCCTCTGAGTGTCAATTCCTCATAGTGGTTCCAAGACTTGCCAAATTCCTCCAGAGGCTGAGTGCTAAAATGTTTTTGAAAAGCAGGGAATTAACCTAAGTCATGGAGTACAGAATGGGCGAAGAGGCCCAGCAAACCCTATTGGTGTGTTCAGGAGTCGCAGCCCCCTTTCTCCTGCTCCGGATTGAAGACCTCATTCCTCCCTTTAGTTCTCCTTTGATGGGTGCAATCAGTTAATGATCGGGGAAACCTGCCTGGGCCCTGCCCTTGGTCATGACGTCTTGTTGAGCTAGACCCACTCTGTTCCCTAGAACCTAGAGCTGGGGTGAGGAGCAGAGGTCTCCAGCTGTTCAGGAAAGAAAACAGAGCCAGACGCTTGGCTAATGAATGCCGACTCTCCCAGAATGTACGCAAACAGCCCGTGTCCTGGCCTGCAGCTGACCCTGTCTGTGTCTTCTCGAGGGTTGTTTTTCTCCTCCTCCTTCTTTCCAGGAAGGCCCTTGTATGTCTAATCCAACGCACTCGAGTTCGGCCCAGGGACTCTACGACACCCGGTGGTGGAATGCCTAAAAGTTTGGGTCAGTCCTGTGCTGGGCTGCTCGTTGTCATTTCTGTGTTCAGGGACCTCTGGAAATCGTTTGTTCTGACCCAAATAAAGCCAGCCTGTGATGTCCAAGGGACTGGAATAAAGTGGCTTACGACCTGAAGGATTCTGCAGAGTGCTTGACTGTTCATACCTCGTTTGGGGAAGGGGTGCTGAGGGTGCTATTCCATCCCATTGGTATGCCACGGAGGGACTTGCCACAAGTGGATTTAATACTATATATATTTATAAATCATATCATATAGAGTGGCCACTATATCAGTTGCTTTTGTGTAGCTCTTGCCTGGCATTAAAGCATGTTTATTGTTTAATATGATCGTCTGGAACATGGGATATTCATGCCTAAACTGCAGCCCCAGCTGACTCTGTGCGGTAGTGAGGCTCCGGGTTCTGACGCTGGCCTCCTCCTGGGTGGTGCTTCTGCCCTAGAGAGACACAAGGAACCCAGGTTTGGGGAGGGGCTGGGGGAGGACGGGAGAGGCCGCTGAGCCCAAAGCCCTGCCCGGAAGCAACCTTGGGCTGCGTATGGGCTTTTTCCCTCCCTCGCATCACGGTCTTCACTTTCTTCTCACCTCCCCTCCTTCTCGAAACCCAAGTCTGAGTATGAGGCATAGTGGAAAGAGAAACTGAGGCATCCCCCTTCAGGGGGACCTGGGTAAGCCTGAGGAAATTAATGCCCTCTTCTCCCGCTTCTGAGCCTCTCAGCCAGGGCAGAGTCAATGGAAAAGATGACATGATGCAGAGCTACACCCTCAAAGCCAATTCAGATCAAGGTGTTTGGTTTTTTGTTGCTGTCACCAGCCCTGCCTTCAGCACAGGAGGCCATTAATGTAGAAAAAGGGCCTACTGAGTGGCCAACTTGCGTGTCAGCTCCAGCAGGTGTTTCATGGGCCAAATAGGCCTGGTGTGGAGGTTGAGCTAGCCTGGGAGGGTCTTCCTACTGCACACGGCTGGTCTCCATGGGCCGGTGATGGCCCTGCTGGCCGTTGAGTATGGAGCATGAGTGACAAACACCAAGGCAGATGGTGGCAAAGTGGCTAGGGGCCTCCAACCTGAGCAGGAGGCTGCACACCTGCAACCTGGTCATTTCTAGCAAAGTTCTAACCCTGAGGCTCCTATTTTCAGGGCACTGTCTTAATGCCCCAACCCAGCTGAGCTCCCTCACAGCCCGGTCAGGCATGGAAGCTACCTACCCGCTGAGGAGGAGTCCATGTGTTCTCTTCGTCAAGGTAGAGAGGGAAGCACAAGAACTGCCTGAGATGCTTCTCACCTCTCGTCTTTGTCAGGAGTATGCTCAGCACTCTCCTGAAATTTTCCAGGTTTGATGTGGCTGAAGCAACAAGAGAAAAACCACTGAGTCTTGTATTTTCCAAGTCAGTAGAATACCAGTTGCATCCACCTAAAACAGGAAAACTGTTGCACAGGGAAAAGATGTTCAGGCTGAGGGTATCATCAGATGATCTGTTCATTTCAAGCAGGTTTCTCTACTGTTGAATGCTGACCACATGGCCGGGACTTGGGTCCCGGGCATTTGCCGTACTGGGCATTAATGTGCAATGCGTGGTCCCAGATGCCCCTGGGGGGTGCAAACGATGAATACTCTGAGAGCTTTCCACAGCGTAAAGCTAACTCACTTGGGGCAGCTCAGAGGAGCCAGGGCCTTAGGGAGGGTATTTCGTGAATTCTTTTCTAAGCACTATTCCAGGAAGTAACTGACATTTTAATAGTTCTCTAAAAGAAGTGGGGGCAGCTGGGCTTGCCAACCCTTGTTAAATACTCGCCTCTGTCACCAGCATGCCATCCTCATGGAGACAGACAGATGGACAGCCCCTCAAGATGTATCTTTCCAATACCAGTATTTAGTCACTTCACTGGGCTCACCCTGGGTGTGGAATGGTGACCCAACACAAAACCAAGCACTATAGTCTTGGATGTATTGGGGTGGGGTGGGGTGAGGAAGACTATTAGCAAAGAAATAGGAGATGAGCTCACCGCCCAGCTAGTGACTCCTGTCACAGCTTACGCCTCTGCCCCAGGGCGGAACAGGAACGGGGTTCTTTCCTGAGCGGGGCCTGAGGGCTGTTTGCCTTTGCCACCTTTTCACCACCCCTTCCCCTCCTTTGTTGCTTCTGCTTGACCAGAGGTCCCCGTTGTAGAATTCCTGAGTCCCCCGAATTACCCCGCGTGCCATTTAGAGGAGCTCAGAGAAGTGTAGGAATGAGGGACCCCTGGGGACAGAGGGTTACTGTACCAAAGTGATAGTCCGGAAAACTCAGTCAGGGAATGTTGAGTGGAGCCTGAACAAGTCTCTGTTTCAAAGGGGGTTGAGCCGCTCGGATGTTCCTTCAGGAGAAGCTGCTGTGGGCAGCAGAGCGGATCAGGAGCCACTCCGAGGCTGCGCTCTGCCCGGGCGGCTCCTTGTCAGTGACTGCACATGGCCGGGCTGTTAGACTGGCCCTTCTTACCCAAAGTGGGACGCCTCCGTGGGCAACCTTTGCCTGGGGCCTCCCCGCTGGCCTGGCTGACGCTTTCTCGGAGCTGCGCTGCAGTCTGAGGCCCTTCCTGCCCGACTGCGCTTCCTCCCCTGCGTCCTGCAGCGTCCTTCGCATAACTGCATAACTCCCCCTCGATAAATCTCCTGACTCCTGACCCTGTCTTGGCAGCTTCGTCTCGGAGGACCTGAAGCCACACGGTGACCACCCCCTTTCCCACTGCCGCAGACCCCCACATCTCTCCAGAAGGCTCCTCAGTGAGCGCTTCCCAGCCCCACTCCCGGCCCTGGCCCACGCATGGAAGCTGCTGGAGAGGCTGCTGGGTTGAAGTCAGTCCGGGGAGCCTCCTTGAGGGCAGGTTTTTAGCCAAGATTTGAAAGCTGTGGACATCAACTGACAGAGAGGAGTGTGGAAGAACATAGAGACGCCGCTCATTTGGAACAGACCCTTGGGAGATGACAGCGGACGATGGCTAAAGGAGGGTGGGCAGCCCTCGGGGGGGGGGAACCCCCACTGGGACAGTACATCGAGGGGTTCACACCTGAGCGACAGATACAAGGGAGCCTGTGGGTTCTGGGGCAAGAAATTGTTGTGATAAAACTGGAGTCAGAGCCAGGTGGTTCTAGTCTGTAGGGAGAGGCTGGCTCGGATGAACCAGGGGAGCAGAAAGCGTTTGTGGGAATTAAGGGCTTGAGTGAGCCTGGGCTGAGGAGGGTAGAAGGGAACAGGAGTCCTCTGCCCTGCCCGGAGGGACGGGCCGAGAACAACTGCCCCGGGGAGCCTGCCATGGTCACCCTGAGGCCTCTTGACATCCTTAGTCACTTCCCATTGGACCCTGGGGTGGGGCACGACAAAGTAACTAACTTCAAGAGGAAATGCCAGCTCTGCTGACGCCCAGGGGAGCCACAGGGAAACTTCTTTCTAACCAGGCAAAGAGCCCGGCACTCACCTCACAGAAAGCACCAGACGCTGCTGTTTTACTCTTCTGTTATGAATATTTATTTTCTTAAAAATGTACAAAAAATAAAATAACTGTATTTATAGTTTATAGATTCCCCATCTCCCATTTACAAAACTATTAAGTTACATTTACCTTTTTTTTAACATGAGAGCAAATTGTACATATATCAATCTCCCTTGCTTGTCTTTAAGAAAGGGCTGTTCATAGAATTTGGCACAAACCCTCTATTTCTGTTACATTTTCATGATTTTAAATAAGAAGGAAAATAAATGTTTGATTCGTTTCATGCTTCCCAAGTTTCTGGGCTGGGACATGCCTTAGTCTTTTGGGAACCAATTCCAAGAAGACATCTGACTGCAATTTTCTGTTGGTCCCAATTTCCAAACACCTGTAAAGTCTGAACGATTTGGAGATGTGTAAGAAAAACACTTGCTTCACATGTCCTCCGTCTCCCATGGATTTAAAAAAAGAAAAAGCTTATTTATTTGAGTGTGATTAAGTTAAGGGACCAAAAGGAAGAGGAGGCAAGTTCTCCAATCTTCCTGGAGTGTTTTGCTCAGGAAATTTTGCTCGTCAAAGTTCTGCTAGTACACAGCGCAGGACACCTCAAAGCTAAGCCAAGGGCGCTCCGGGAATGCAGAGGGGAACAGCTCAGAAGGGACGTGGCACTCTGCACCACCCTTCGGTGGCACTTGCCTCATATCCTTTGTTCTGGCAATGGTCGCCACAGTGATTGCTCGGGGACTTAGGACAAATGCAAAAGCATCTCTGCTTCATCTTCTGCCTTGGGGTGGGACCAACAAACAGTTTTCCAAAGAGGCTGGAGAGAGAAGGGTAGATAGCCTGCGTCAGGCTCTCAAAAATTTTCTTTTCCCTACTCTGGAGTCCTAGGCCCCAGCCCAGTAGTATTTGCTGCTACATCTGCCAATCATGTTTGAAACTATTCCTAACCCAAGGAGTGTGGGAAGTGCATAGTACATACGTATTTCCAACACTGAACTTGTCCATCTTAGAACACAGCCCCATTAGTACCCAGGGTGGCCCAGGGTATGGCTGTTGGCACAGAGGAGGGGACAGCCTGGAGCACAGCTGAATACGGGATGCAAACCTTTGGCACCGCGGGAAGGGGTACCACAGAGGACACACAGGAGGGCACCCACTTACCACCATGCAGGGATCTTCTTGGGCACGGCACCTGCTCTCTGTTCCATCCAATTCCTCTGCAGCCTCAAGGAGAAACTGCTAACTAGAAGCAGCCCCTCCATCCTGCCCTGGACCTCAGGGGCAAACAGGGGGGAGCACAGGGAGCCCTGAGAGAAGGGCCTCCAGGTGAGACGACAAAGTGCTTTACAAACAAATCTGGACCTTTACGTGGAATCTGCCCTAGATCTGGGGCCTTGGGTGTAGGATGTGTCTGGCTACCGAAAAGCTAGTGCTTCAGCCTGCAAGGGTGAATGCAGACCCCTAAACCACCTACCTGTCCCCTCAGAGAGAACATGGCCTACACAGTTCATCATCTGTGATTGTTCAGGGGAGTGTGTTTCTCCTCTTCATCTCCCAGGTCACGGAGCAGGAGGACGCAGCCTTCCCTCGCCCTTTCTCCGGTGTGAGGCAGGATTCCGAGGAGCCAGGGCTCACGGCGCATTCTCACTCACTCAGTCTCTTCCTGAAAGCCCAGCGCCCAGAAGCCAGGCAGATAATCCTCCCTGTCGGTCTTGAGGCCCAGGAGGAAGCCGTGGCCCACCCGTCCAGAGCTGTGCTGTTGGCACGGCTCTCAGAACTGCGGTTGGGCGTGTAAAGGGCCACTTGAGATGAAGGATGAGCTTGTAAACTGCGAGGCGCTACACAGTGTCCAGGGTCCTCACGACAGCCAAGGAGTCCTGCAGCAGGCCCCAGCGACAGGCGCCTGATGACAAAACCCCTACGGGGGCTCTCTAGAAAGCTCAGGCAGTGCCTGATACCCAAGCTGAGGAGGAGCGGGGCCTAGACAACATGACCTTTCCCACGCGACAGCTCAAAGGAAGAGTCAAGCAAAGCAAATCATCACGATATGGATGTGGTGGCCTTGGGGAGAGTCGTGCCCATGCAGAGGGAAAGGAGGCTTCCTCTGGGGACAGGGGACGCGTCCCCAGGCATACCCGCTGGAGAGTCCATCTTGGTACCCGTCGTAGCCATCTGACACCCCAGAGGCCCTTCCCTTGCGCAGCATGTCTCCTGATCAGGCACAGAGGCCAAAACCCCCTGTAGAAAACGGAGTCTCCCGGTATGTGCCTCCCCTAGGCCAGGGGCAGTAAACATGCCCCCGTACCACAGGTGAAATATATTATTGCAATATTATAAACACTATGTACATGCGAGTCGGGCATATGTCCTGTGTTAGTTACTAATTACATGGTAGCTGAATGTCTTCCTGTACAAGGCCTGGTGGCTACTCGCTGGGAACCCCTGGAGGTGTTTAGCAAGACAAGCTTCTCCAGAGCAGCCTGAAGGTTTTGACCAGTAGGGGCCGTCCACCTCTTACCCCACCTGTGACTACTGTACAGGGAAATAGCTCATTTTGTCCAGCCACTCAGGGAATGTGGAGAGGTGAGAAAAAGGGATGAGAATGTTTCAGGGTCTTCGGGAGGAGTGTTTCTCCTGAAGGGGGAACTCTGGACGGTCTCACTTAGAGCCAGCAGTGACTTGCAGAGTCCTGGCTGGCCTGGACCCCGGGCTCTAGAAAAAGGTGGGCAATAAATAAGAATCCGCCAGGCCCAAGGCATCTTCCCGAGGGGCTCAGGCTTCAGGTCCGTGGTAGGAGCTGGTGGATGGGCCAAGCACACTGGCGGTCAGTGGGGCCTGTGCAGTCTTGTAACAGCAGTTGTGAGAGGGGTGAGATGGGTTTCTGGGGTCTGGGGCCTCTGTCTCTCCCAGGGAGGAATGTATTGCGAGCTCCTGCCAAGGTGGTGCCAACCCCAGGCTCAGATTTCCATGAGCGTGATCTTGAAGCCTTCCACCATGCTCTCCATGTTGAGGATGAAGGTGTCCTCATTCGAGTAGTGCTCGATGATGTTGTCGTCCATGTTCACCAAGATGCTGCCACAGGTGGGGGTGGGGAGGGTAGAAAGAAAGATGCGGTGAGCAGTGTGCCCTGTGCAAGGGAGGCTCCGGGTGAGGAGTTCTCTTAGCTATTCTTCTGCAACGGGGGCTGGAGGGGCATGGAGGGGAGAGGACACAAGGCAGGGAAAGACCCTCGCTCTATTTTCTTTCCCCAAAAACCAGTTTGAGAAAAACAAAGCCTCAATTTCTCAGAACTAACATTCAACCCAACCCTCTTGCTTTATAGATTAGTAAACTAAGGCCCAGAGAAGTTAGGAAGCCCAAGATCACAGAATTAGCTATTGACAGAGCCAGGTCCTAAATAGGCCCCCGATTTTCATTAAACCATATTGCCTCCTGAAAATGCATTAATAAAAAATACGTTGCCTCTGCTCTTAAGAGGAACAGGAAACTAAACAAGAATTGCGGCTGCCCTTTACTGAGCACATAATATGTGCCAGTGTTTCAGAGACCTTGTATTTACTCTTCATGGCAACCTTGAAGGGAGGTGTCTTCATCACCATTTTGCGAATGAGAGAACGGAACTCAGCAAGATTAAACCATTTCCCCAAGTTCATTCCGCTAATGCACGGCTGAGCTTGGATTCAAAAGTGGGTTGGCCTCACTCTGAAGTTCATGGTTTGCCACTTATGACCTACTCCTTGGCTAACTATTTCTGGTGGGTTGAGTTTTGAGAAAACCTACAGCTTCCAGAGTCTGCTCATGGTCTGAAGTCCTTGAGCCAATTCCATTCTTTGAAGTCAGACAGATCTTAGTTTGAGAATGAAGAACTGACTCTACCATTTCACAGATATGTGCCAACCGGAAAGTTGCTTAGCCTTTCAGAGCCTTAGTTTGTTCTTTTGCATAAATAAGTACTACCACCCAGCTTTAGAGGGATGTTGTTAAGATAAAAGCATTTAGCATAGGACCTGATGCAGAGCTCAATGAAAGCAAAATGCTATCATCAGCACATGCATCTGCACTAAGGATTTCTGCTTGGCAGTGACCTTGAGACACCACTCAAATCTCATGGTCAAAGGAATAATGCATGCAGCCTATTACATTGACCTTGGAAAGAAGTGCAATATGCATTTCAGTGAGCTTTCCAAAAGGGCTCAGGTGGAAAGGGTATCCCCCTCGACCCAGAGACAATCAAGAGGCCCCACCACTCAGAAAGCCTGAGCATCCCAGGCAATAAATATTCTTTATGAAAATGGTCCAGAGGGAAGAGTTTAAAGACCCATCGTCTACTTTTTGTAGAAAAATAGCTCCAGAATCTGAGTCAATGAAGACCCTCTCCTGGCACCAAATCCAGCTCTTGTGGCCACTACTCTTAGACCCTCACAGGCAAGAAGCCCATAGCGGGTGGTAGATAACAGAAAGTGGGAGCTAAGCACTTGAGCTTTGAGGACATAGACCTCAAATCTGTGCCCTACTTGCTGAACATGACACCTTGGGCAAGATGTTTAAGCTCCCTCTGGCTTACTTTCCTTGTCAGTAAATTAGCAATAATAACAGATCCTTCCTCACAGAGCAGTGAGGAGTAAATAGAGGAAAGCGTGTAACGCACTTAGCAGGGGACCCAGAACCCACTGAACACCCGATAAATGACAGCGATTGTTCTTACCAATGAGAACAAACAGGTCTAATGATCATTTAAAAACATTTTGTTAATTAGCTTGGAAGAATTCCCTATGTCCTGAACCATTTTTTTCTTCCTACTGTGCCACCCTGACGCCAACCCCTAGGGCTGCAAGTGATTCCCTATAAACTCCACTCTCTGAGGAGGGGTGACTTTGCCATTCTCCCCAGTGTCCTCACCAACTCCAGACCCCTCTAGTCCACCTGCTTCTCCTGTCACTGGACTAGGCATCTCAGCTGACATCATGACAATGTGCTGTCGTCCTCCCTCCCTCTCTTATTAAAGATCTTCAAAATGCTTTGCATTTGCAAGCTCCTCTGCAATCCTTTGAAAGGACAACACACAATTTTTACGAAAGGTACACAACAGAATTAACAAAACACAGTATCTTTTTTTTTTAAAGGCATCGCATAGACTTAATCTGACTTAGAAGTCAATTTAAGCTCAGTTTCTTTCTTACCCTTTTTTGCTTTTCTTGTAAAGCTTTGCTATCTTCTCCACGGGCAGCCCATATTTCTCGGATATCTGTAACACCAATAACGAGAAGGCAGATGAGCATGGAAGGACGCCCACGTAGAGGTAAGGGAGAAAGTTCCAATTTCACTCTCCTGGACATTTCCCGGGACAGAGGGTGCTCTTCACTCCTGAGTTAAACTCTCAAAACTCTCACTCACAAGGCTTTCCCTTTGAATAGACCTTAAATCGTTCAACAAAAGATTCAACCACAAGGAAACTCAATGTATGATAAAAGTGCCATTTCAGATCAATCAGAAAAAGATGGACTCTAATCATGATGTTGGATTAACTAGTAGCCATATAGAAAAAATTTAACAAGTTAGGTTGGATCCCTTCTCCACTCCTTAGGCCAAAATAAATTTCAGGTGGATCAAAGATTTACATGCAAAAGATGAAACCTTGAAAGTACAAGAAGAAACCATGAGTTAATTATTTGTATAGCTATCATCTTAAAGTAAGGAAGATCTTTTAGGCAAGACATGAAACCTGAAAAAAAAGGTTCAAAGGTTAATTAAAACAACACAGGATTAAAAATATCAGTATTGCAAAAACCACCATAAAAAGCTAAGGACAAATCATGCACTTGGAAACATTTTTGCAACACAAATGAAAGACATGAAACTAACTAACTTCCTCGAGTTAGAGAGAACTCCTGCAAATCAAGAAAAAGACTAACAATCCAATGGGGAAAAAAGAAAACAACACGAAAAGCAATTCACAGGAGAAAAATACAATCACACAATAAGTATATGAAAAAAAGCACCACTTCACTCATAATTTAAAAATTTCAAATTTAAGCAATAGTAGGATACTAACTTTATTTTTCAGACTAATAAAAACTAAAAAATTGATAATACAGTGTCAGAGTATGAGAAACAGCAACTCTCATGTTCCATAGATGGGAGAGTAACAAGCTTAACCCTTTTGTAAAGAAATTTGGCACAAGTTATTAAAATGTAAAATGCATATTTCCTTTGACCCACATATTCCATATCTAGCAATCTGGTCACTCAGATGTATGCAAATATTTTCAAAACATCACTGTTTATAGTAGAGAAAACTGCATATAACAAATATTCATTAAACATATCTTAATATTTTCACAGTTAAAAACCACATGGTCATTAAAAGAAATGTGGGAAGCCTATATGAATTTACATTTTAAAAAAACCTTATTATAGTAAGAGGGAATAAAACAAGTTGCAAAACAGTGTATATAGTGTGATCCCACTTGTATTTTTAAACATTTATATGTGTAAGTACATAGAAAATATTTGAAAGATCCACCAATCTATAATGGCTACCATTGAAGAATGGAAACAATAGATTCTTTTATTAATACTATTTAATATTTACTTTGTACAAGTCTGTCCTGTTTATTTTATTTTTATAATGATTGTGTTTCATTTTAATAAATATAAGGTAGTAATAGTTTAGAGATGGAATCTGGGAAGACCTGCCCTGAATGTTTTTCATGTCCTCTCCATTCCCAAATCAAGTCTACCTGCCCGTTCAGAGCCCAGCAGCTCACAGGCTGCAGCAGGGGAGGTTTGAGACTTATTAGATTCCTGGAAAGTCTAGCAGAGGCTAGAAAAAGAGGCTGAAGATCTCTAGAGCAAAGTTGAGAGAGCTTTGGATCCTGGGAAGAGCTCATTCTACAGAGAGTCACAGATTTCCCACTCTTCCCTCCCTCCCACCCCCCAATAAGCCCAGATGGAGCAGAACAGATAGGCCAAGGGCCAGGGGAGTGAAAGCGACTGGGGTGGGCAGCCTGCCTGCTGCACACCACTGACCCATCATTGACGGGACTCCCCCACAGCCACGCCTGAGCCAAAATGGGCCGAGTGTGAAAAATAACACATCCAAGGAGGTGCTGTAGACAGAGAAGAAAATTGACAGAACTTGTGTTGGGGTCACCCATTTGGACAGAACATAAAAGAGCACTTAAGAAGAACATAAAAGAACACTTGTGAAGAACACTTATGAAGCACTCATGTGCAAAATTCTGATATACAAATATGATCGTTGAACTAAAAAAATTTAAAATGTCAGCAAGTAAATGGAAGGGTAGGTGGTCAATTCAGCAAACCATACAGTATTAGGAAAAATCAAGTTGAAAAACAATCTCAGAGGGCAAAGCAAAAATACATATCATAGATGGAAATTATGAAGGAAAAGAAAAGAAACATTGAAGAATAGAGTCAGACTAAAGAAGATGTGAAAATCATCCCAGAGAGAGAAAAAGGAACAGCTCGAGAAGAGGAAATAATTGGACAGATAATAGAAGAAAGACTTATGTTTTTAAACAGGAGGAGTATCCTGAATCTCAGGACAGATCAATGAGAAAACACTCATGCCTGGCCACTATGAAAAGTGCCAGATCTCCAAGTATAAAGAAAACAATCTGGAATCTCCTGGACGGAAAGAACAAGTTACCCCCAAAAAGGATAAAGATGGCTTCAGTCTTCTCATCTGCAACACTGGAAACCAAATGACAGTGGAAGAACCCCTGTGGACTACAGAAAAAAAGGACTTCACCCCATGAATCCTATACACCAACAAGCTATCCCTTACTTCTCAGGATGAAAGAACAGCCTCTAAGAAATGCAAGGGTTCAGAGGATATTTCATTTAAATATCTCATTTGAAAAAATTACAATTGGCCCTCAGTATCTGCAAGTTCCGCATCTGCAGATTCAACCAACGGCATATCGAAGATATTTGAAAACTATTAAAAAATTTTTAAAAATACAAAAATAAAAAATAATAGAATAGTATATAACAAGTATTTACATAGCATTTACATTGAATTAGGTATTATAAGTAATTTAGAGAGGATTTAAAGTACAGAGGAGGATGTATGTAGGCTGTCTGCAAATAGGACACCATCTTTTATCATGGACTTGAGCATCCGCGGATTTTCGTACAGGGGGTGGTGTCCTGGAACCAATCCCTCCACGGATACTGAGGGATGACTGTACTTACAAAAGAACTACCCAAACAGCAAATGCATCAGAACGGAGACTAGGCAAAGGGAAAGAAAACAAGCATAAACTAGAGTGCACACATGGTTACATGGACTGGGATGTGAAATATAAGTGCTAAATAAGGATTCCTAAAATAAAAAGGACATAATGCAAAGAAAAATCTAATCATATCCTAGAACAAAAGCACTAAAGTATTTCAGCAAAATCTAGAAGTTGGGAATTGGTGGGGATAGGCTAAACATTTCAATGCGTTCATCCTAGTGGGAGGGGGAAGGGAGAAAAGAAAGCTCTAAAAGTTGCATCTCAAAGAGGGAGTTGGGGGATGTAGAGGGTCTTGGTGGGAGAATAATTGGAATTTTATTTTCAAATAATAGAGAAATAAGAAGAGATTGAAAAAATTTAGGAAAAGGAAAGAGTAACTTTCAAATTAAAAAGGTGAAAAACAGTAACTTAATCCAACTGGAAAACTGAAGGTAAAAGTAAGAGGAAACCACAAAGTGAAATAAATAATAAACAAAAAAATGGAAGAAATAAAGTCAAGTGTATCAGTCATTAGGCCAAGTGAGAATGAACTTCATTCTCCCAGTAACAGTCAGAGTAGCTGAGTGGGTGAAAAAGAAAAGAAAAATAAAAAAGGAGGAGGAAGAGAAAGGAAGAAAACCAGCTATATGCTGTTTAACAGAAAAGCATTTAACACAATGTGGCAAATAGAGAATGACCAATGAGTGACCATAGCAATCAAATGCAAACAAAAGGAAAGGAGGAATGATGAGGGGAATATTAGACGAAGTATACTTTAAGGTCAATGGGTGAGAACATACATGATGTAATGAGAAAAGGCATAATTTATGGGAAAGCCATAGCAATCATAAAACATTATGCATACAAGAACATAGCCCTTAAACAAAAACTATTACAGATGTAGGGAAACCTTGAAAAAATGCAATTATAGTGAAAGGTTTCAAAATATCTCTTTTAGAATTGAACAAATCTAGTAGATAGGTAAGTAAAAAGATGAATAGCAAAATATACTTTACATAATATAATAAAAATACACACACACACACACACACACACACACACACTTCCAAATTTTACATCTCCTAAAAAGACTCTCTTATGTCTTGGGTAACAAAGATACACCACATTGGATGATAATTGAATAAAATTAGAAATAAAACTTTAAAATGTTAACAGAAATGTTTAACCACTTGCAAATACTCCTGTATTACCTTGGCTGTATAGTAGCTCACCCTCCCTTCCTTAGAAAGTCAAATTCCTTTAGCAACTTCTTGGGTAGATGTTATGTTGTATCTGTCTAAATAACACTAGCAAATTTCCTTGAACATCTTTGATGTTGTTTTCAAATCTGGACAGATAGTCAATAGTGGAGGATTGACGTTGCTTTCATTCCTCCTCCCCACAAGCTCTCTTTGGAAGAATTTAGGCTTCCTTTCTCTCTTCCTCCCATGCCTGGCACCCACACAGTTTGTCATGTCTCATGGTGTCCTTACTTACACATGCGAATCAAAAGGGAATTGCCAAGGTGAGCTGGTTCTGCACCGAGGGCTCAAAATGAAGCAGCTTTGCTGAAGGGATGAAGGAAAAAGGACACAGGCAAAGCCAATTCTCAGGAGAGAGCTCACTACCTTCCCCCCTTCCCTGGGGTTCTAGAACCACTCAGTCATCAGAGCCGGTGCACAGAAAAAATGCTTGAATAGCAAACTGATTCCACATCACTTATAGAGCTGTCATTTCCTCAGCATGGTTGGTCTAAGCTTCTTAACCTGGGGTTTACAGGTGCCCAAAGAGTATGTAAATGAACTTGGATGGGGAAAACACTCATTGTTATTTTCACTAACCTCAAACTGGAATTTAGCATTTCCCTCAATTATGAACATACAGTAATATTAGAAGTAACAGTTTCTTTGCTATCAATGGAAATTATGGATATTTTTATGTCATATTAGAATTCTGCAGATATTTCAAAATATTGATTACACTCATTCATCATACTTTGAAATTACAGTAGTTATTAATCCCACCCACAGATCATGATATTTGATGCATGAGTAAGGAGCACACATGTTTCTATATCACGAGCGTGCTTTTTATTATTTTCATGACTGCATATCATATAATCGGTTT
>RJWJ010013009.1:0-40784 GCA_004363605.1 Indri indri
AGTTCGAGACCAGCCTGAGCAAGAGCGAGACCCCGTCTCTACCAAAAATAGAAAGAAATTAATTGGACAGCTAAAAATATATATAGAAAAAAATTAGCTGGGCATGGTGGCACATGCCTGTAGTCCCAGCTACTCGGGAGGCTGAGACAGTAGGATTGCTCGAGCCCAGGAGTTTGAGGTTGCTGTGAGCTAGGCTGACACCACGGCACTCGCCCCAGGCAAGAGAGTGAGACTCTGTCTCAAAAAAAAAAAAAAAAAAAAAAAAAAAATCAAACTGTCAAAATCTAAAGATAAAGAGATAACTTTAGAGTATCAAGAGAAAAGTGACTCACCAGGTACAAGGTATTCTCAATAAGATCAAGAACTGATTTCTCATCAGGAGCCACGAAGGCCAGAAGGCAGTGGGATGACACATTGAAAGTTATGAAAGAAAAAAAACCCAATCAACCAATAATTCTATATCCAACAAAGCTATTCCTGAAAAATGAAGGAGAAATTCATACATTCCCCAGATAAACAAAAACTGAAAGAGTTTGTTGTTAAAAGACCTACCCTGCAACAAATGCTAGAGGGAGTCCTTCAGAATGAAATGGAAGGCACTGGACAATAACTCAGCTGCACATGAAGAAATAAAGAACAAAGGGAAGGGCAGGTAAATATTTACCTGGGTAAATATAAAAGGCAGTGTAAATGTACTTTTTGTTTGCAACTTTTTCTACCTGAATTAAAGGATAACTGTATAAAGCATTGATTTTATTCTAGGTGGGTGGTCACACAGTGTATAAAAATGTAATCTGTGACAATAACGGCATAAAAGAAGGGGCGTGTTGGAGATATATATTAAATAGTAACAAAGTTTTTGTATAGTAGTGAAATAAAGTTGGCATTAACTCAACCTAGATTGTTTTAAAATAAGATGTTATTTGTAATTGCTGAAGCAACCAAGAACATAACAAAAAATATGGTAAAAGAAGTAAAAATGGAATTAAAATGGTACACTAGAAAATATCTATTTAACAGACATAAAGGCAGTAATGGAAGATTTTAAGAACAAAAGAGGTGTAAGACATATAGAAAACAAATAGCAAAATTGCAGAAGTAAGCCCTTCTTTATCAGTAATTACAGTAACTGTAAGTGGTTAAGCTTCTAATTAAAAAGCAGAAATTGGCATAATGGATAAAATAATACATGATTCAACTATGTGCTATATAAAAGAGACTCATTTTAGATTCAAAGACACAAATACACTGAAAGTAAAAAGCAACAGAAAAAGATATTCTATGCAAACAGTACTCAAGAGAGAGCAGGAGTGGCTATACTAACAGACAAAATTGACTTTAAGAAAATAATTGTTATTATACTAGAGACAAGAAAGGCCCTTATATAATGATAAAAGGGAAAACCCATCAAGAACAATACCAATTACAAAAATGTATACACCAAACAACAGAGCCCCAAAATACATAAATCAACAACTCACAGAACTGAAGGAGGAAACAAACAATTCAATTATAATAGTTGAGGACTTCACAACCCCTTTTTCAATAATGGATAGAACAACTGGACAGAAAATTAGAAAGTAAACGGAAGGCTTGAATAAACACTATGTATCAACTGGACCTAACAGACACCTATAGACACTCCACTTGACACCACCAAAATACACATTCTTTTCAAGTGCACATAAAACATTCTCCCAGGGTATGTCATATATTAGGCCATACAACAAGCCTCAATACATTAAAAAGGATTGAAATCATACAAAATCACTTCTCTGACCATAATGGAATGAAATTAGTAACTAATAATAGAAGAAACCTTGAAAAATTCACACATATGTGGACATTAGACAACGCACACCTAAATAGCCAATGGATCTAAACAGGAATGACAAGAGAAATTAGAAAATAATACTTTGGGGAGAATGAAAATGATAACACAACCTAGCAAAACTTATGGGATACAATAGAGGCAGTGCTCAGAGAGAAACTTGCAGTTATAAATGCCTACATTTAAAAAAAAAAAACCCTCAAATCAATAACCTCACCTTAAGAAACTAGAAAGAGTGAACTAAACCCAAAGCAAGCAGAAGGAAGGAAATAATAAAGATTAGAGCACACATAAATTAGAGACTAGAAAAACAATAGAGAAGAACAAGAAAACCAAAAGTTGGTTCTTTAAAAAGATAAACAAAATTGGCATACTTTTAGATTGACTAACCAGGGGGAAAAAAGAGGAAGTCTCAAAATACTAACCAGGAATGCAATAGGGACATTACTGCCAACTTTACAGAAACAAACAGGATAAAGTAACGCTATTAACAATCGTGTCTGGCTGGGCGCAGTGGCTCACACATGTAATC
The DNA here is from genome assembly GCA_004363605.1 of Indri indri. Taxonomy (NCBI): domain Eukaryota; kingdom Metazoa; phylum Chordata; class Mammalia; order Primates; family Indriidae; genus Indri; species Indri indri. The sequence goes on from RJWJ010013009.1 coordinate 2,364, forward strand.
TTAGCACTCTGGGAGCAGAGGTGGGAGCATCGCTTGAGCCCTAGGAGCACACTAACTACCAGAACTAACTCAAGAGAAATAGAAAATCTTAACAGACAAGTAAAGAGATTGAGCTCATAATCAAAAAACTTCCAACAAAGAAAAGTCCACGACCACATGGCTTTCCTGGTGACTACTACCAAACATTTAGAGAAAAATCAACACAAATCCTTCTCAAACTGTTCCTAAAAAATGGAAGAGGAGGAAACGCTTCCTAACTCATTTTGGGAGGTCAGTGTTCTCCTGATTCCAAGGCCAAAAAAAGACATCACAAAAAAGGAGAACTACAGATTTGTATTCCTTAGATGTGAAAGTCTTCAACAAATTACTGGCAAACTGAATTCAGCCGCATATAAAAAGGAGTGTACAACATAACCTAGTGGGATTTATCCCAGGAATGTAAGATTGGTTTAATGCACATAAATGAATCAATGCAATGCACTATATAATAGGAGGAAAAAATCTGACATAATTATCTTATAGATATAAAAAAATTTGACAAAATATGACACCCTTTCAGAATAAAAGCACCCAACAAACTGGAAAGAGAAGGTAACTCTCTCAATCTGTTAAAGGGCATCCATGAAAAACTCACAGTTAACCTCATACTCAGTAGTGAAAGACTGAAAGCTTTATCTCTAAGACTGGAAATAAAACAAGCATGTCCACTCCCACCACTTCTATTCAACATTGTACTGGAAATTCTAGGTAGGGTAGTAGAGCAAGAAAAATAAATATAAAGTGTCCATATTGGAAAGAAAGAAGTAAAACTATCAATATTTGCACATGACATGATCTCATGTACGTAGAAAATTCTTTTAAAAATCTTTTTTAAAAAACTGTTATAATTAATCAATGAGTTCAGCAAAGTTGCAGTATACAAGATCAATATACGAAAGTCAGTTACATTTCTATACACCAGTAATGAACAATCTGAAAGTAAAATAAAGAAGAAAAGTATATTTATAACAGCATCAAAATGATTAAAATACTTAGTAATAAATTCAACCAAAGTAATGCAAGATTTGTACAATGAAAACCACATAACATTGCTGAAAGAAACTAAAGATCTAAATAAATGGAAAGACATGCTATATTACAGATTGGAAGATTTGATATTGTTAAGATGGGAATACTCCCCAAATTGGTCTGCAGATTCAATGCAATCCCTGGGAAAATTCCAACTACTTTTTTACCCCCAAAAATGTACATGCTGATCATAATATTCATACAGAATTACAAGGGACACAGAATAGCCAAAATAATCTTGAAAAAAAGCACAAAGTTGGAGAACTCATACTTCTAATTCCAAAACTTGTGACAAGGTTACTATAATCCAGACAGGGTGATACTGGCATAAGAATAGGCATATAAACCAATGGAGTAGAACTGAGAATGCAGCAATAAACTCACACATTCATGGTCAGTTGATTTCTGACAAGGGTGCCAAGACAATTTGATGACAGATAAATAGTTGTTTCAACAAATGATGCTGGGACAGCAGGATATCAACATAGCAAAGAATGAATTTGGACCCCTAGCACATACCATATACAGAAATTAACATAAAACAGATCTGATCAAAGACCAAAACATAACAACTAAAACTATAAAACTCCTAGAAGGAAACAAGAATGTAAATCTTTATGACTTTCTTCAAGAAGTCATAGAAATGGTCAAAGAGCACATAAAAATGTGCCTACCATCATCAGCCATTAGGGAAATGCAAATCAAAAGCACAATGAGATACCACTTCATAACCACCAGCATGGCTATGATTTTAAAAAATGAACAACAACAAGTGTTAGGTAAGTATATTGAGAAATTGAAACCCACACACACTGCTGTGGGGAAAGTGAAATGATGCAGCAACTGTGGAAGACGGTCTGGTAGATTCTCAAACAGTTAAACATGCAGTTACCATAGGACCCAACAATTCTTGCTCTTGCATATCCAATATAAATGCAAACATACGGTGATGAAAAATTTGTAACAGATGTTCCTAACAGCATTATTTGTAATAGCCAAAAAAGTGGAAGCAACTCAAATGTCCAGCAGTTGATTAATGGAAAAACAAAATGTGTTGTATCCATACAATGGGGTATTATCCGGCAATAAAAAGGAATGAAGTATTGATACACACTACTACATGGATGAGCCTTGGTAACATTATAGCAAGTGAAAAAAGCCAGGCACAAAAGATCATGTGGCCTGTGATCCACTTCTGTGGAATGTCTGGAATAGACAAATCCATAGAGACGGAAGGAAGTTTATGGGAGTGACAGGTGAGGGAATTGGGACTAACTGTGACTAATAAATATGATGTTTCTTTTTGGGCTAATGGGAGTGTTCTGCAATTGTTGTTGAAATGTTCTGGAATTTAATAGCAGTAATGGTTTCATAACATAGTAAATATACTAAAACCACTGAAATATTCACTTTAAGATGGTGAATTCTGCGTTATGTGAAGTATATCTCAATAACAATAATTACGTATATCCTATATATGTATAATGTGTAGACATGATGCAAGTAAAAACCAATTTTTGTGGCATTATGGTAAGTGGTATAAGACAGAGAAGACCTTTGTGCCGTTACAAGACCCAGCTTGCATATGTACCTGCCGTGGGGGTTGCTCCAGAGCAAGGGCATCTCCATCTGTGCGTACCTGGTACTCCGGGAGAGTAAAGCATTATTAGCCAAGATCCTGGCCACGATGATGATGGTGGTGATGATATAAATAGCTAATAACACTTAGGTGTCAAGCACTGTTTGAGCATTCTACACATGCTCCTCATGTAATCTTCGATACAACTCTAGGACAGATGTTCTCAAACTTCAGCCTGCAGCAGAATCTCCTAGAGGTCTCCTGAAAACTCAGGTTCCTAAGCCCCATCCCCCAAATTTCTGATTCACTAATCTGGGATGGGGTTCCAGAATTTGCATTTCGAATAAGTTCCTAAGGGGTGGCAGATGCCACTGGCTGGAGACCCCGCTTTGAGAACCACTGTCCTAGGAGATGGTGCTCTCATATGCCCCATTGTACAGCTGAGGGTGGTTGCGGCAGTGAGGGACACAGAGTGTCAGGTTCCCTTCTAAAGTGAAGAAATAAATGCATGTCAGGCCAGCAGGGCTTAGAAAAAAAGCTGGGCTTTTGGGCCTTCACCTCATTCCTCTCCCCCTCCCCACTTGCTTGGCAAACTCAGCTCTGGGAGCCAGAGGGTGCCAGGAGAAGTGGACCATGAGCACCGAGGCCTTCGAGGTAAAGCCCCGAGGCTCCTAGGCCGGTCTGTCTACTTCCACGTGGATGCAGTAAGCAGGAGTCATGCTGAAAGCAGGAAAGGACAGCTGAGTCACGCAGAAGCTATGCCGGGGGACCAGAGAGCCCAGCGCCCCGCCCCGGCCCCGCCCCACCCCGCGTCTTCCTTCCTCACCGGCTTCCAGGAGGGCGTTTTGCCTCTGGGGTGTGTCCTTGCTCAATCATTTCTAGGACACAAAAGCCCCACACGTGCTCACCAGTGCTGATTAAGTGTCAGATTTTTCAAACCTAGCTCCAATGACAATACTTCAATGACTCACGGTTTTGAGAAGCTCAGGTATTAAAAAGGTAAGGTCTATTCATTTACTAATTCTAAAAACAGACACATAAAATATTCTTTTAAAATATTTGAGACCACAGAAAAGGAAATAGAACTGTATAATCAAGTATCTCCATTCCCTGTAAGATCTTCTCAAACACCAAAATGGGAAATCTTCTCAATATAAGCTTTGGACGTTTTGCTGAGTTGCTAACCCCACACTGGTGATTTGTGTTTGTTTTTTCTTTTGTCCTGTTCCCTCTCCCCAACTTCTCTACCCCAGGCTGCCTCCCCGTCTTGGTTTCTTTAACCTCAAGTCAGACTTGCAGCTATGGTCCAAAGCACAGCCAAACCTTATCCTCAAATTCAGAGGATCCACTGAGGAATGGAGCTTCCACTTGGGGAACTAACCCACCCTCTGAATAAGGAATCTGATCATTCTTTGTGATCATTACTAAGATAGAAAAAGGAAATCATATGTAAAAGTTCCGTACAGAATATTCAATTCTGAGCTGAGGTGGCAATGTAACTGTGGGACCGGCCCAAACTGGGCCTACTCTGTTAACAAAATGTCAAGTTACCTTGTAGGTATAACAGCCAAAAACTGCAAGTCATGTAGCCCAGGCGCGTGCAATAAAAAAGGCTTTGACCTCTAACTCCTCCAGGAACTAATGATTCCTTCCTTTGCAACCTGAATACCAGGATTCCTTCCGAAGCGAGAAGTCTGAGGGCCTGGAAGCTCACTGTCTAGCATCGCCCTCATCATGCCTTTCTGTAAACGGTCACATTTAAAGCCCTCCAATCAGACTCTGCCAAGCCAACATTCCTAACCCTTTTCCTCGTCCTCTGAGCCCATAAATTTGCCCCAGCCCCAAATCGGGGGAGACAGATTTAGGCCTGCCTCTGTCTTGTTGCTGAGCGTTTTGCAATAAAGCCTTTCTTTTCTCAAAAGCTGGTGCTGCGTAGTATCGGCTTCTGTGCACACAGGCAGCAAGCCCATTTGCTTGATAACAGCAACAATTCTTTCTTTTAAATGCACCTGATACTCCATGTGCTCTGCCCAGAGGCTGATCTCCCACTCTAGGAAGAGGAGTAGGTGATGGCAGAAGGCACAGGTCTCCAGTTTCGTAGCCCCACTGTGCGATGAATTAGCAAGTCTTTGAGTCGGGTTGTGCTGCCTGAGTGTTTCCTTGGCTAGCACCCCAGCTTCACTGTGCAGGTACCAAGACCACACGATGTGGCCATCCCAGGGCTAATTAGCATCTACCCGGGGGATACAGCCCGTGTGTCCTCTCCATCCGCCTACACGTCTGCACAGCACCCTAGTCCTCACTCACACTTTCCCAGCTTCCAGATTTCCGTGTGCTCCGTGTAGAAAGTTGCTGACATGCAATGCTCAGGGGTGGTGTCCTGTGATACTTGCATGGCTCCGTGGAAAGTAAGTGGAATTTGACCAAGAAAATTTGGGAATGTTAGGTTTGTTCCAAGTGGGAACTCAAAAAGTATGCATGGGACAGAAAGTGGTTAATGGAAAACCAAGGTTTGTGAATCAATAGCCGCAGGGGACTCTCTGCTGCAGGCAGGGGTCTAGAGAGTCCGGAGAGGTTGTAAACCTAACAGGCAGCTGCAGCCAGCATTCCTATCCCCGGCTGATAAGGACGGAACTACTCCCCTCCCTTATCTCTACAGGATGAGACTGACCCAGAGGCCCCAGAAATTGGTTGTTTAAAAAAAAAATTTTATTGCAGCAGCTGCTCTGGCCCAGGTACTCACTCCCCCCTGAGAAACCCTCTATAAAACCCAAGGCTTTCCCCTCCTTCAGGATGGATGCTCTTTGGCCTCCACCCATCTGCACCCAGGTGCCCAAAATAAACAGCATTTGCCACACATGAGGCTTCGTCTCTCTCTCTCTCTCTCTCTCTCTCTCTCTCTCTCTCTGGGCTCTGGACCTAAAGAAGAGAGTTTTTCTCCAAGTTCAAAGAGAAATGGAACTAAATGATAATTTGAATAACATAAGAAAAATGCTTTAGTTACACCAAGAGGACAAGAAAAACTGAGTTACACATCCCATCTCCCCAACCCAAGTGACAGAGACTTGTTTCATAGTGCTGGAGTCCCCGGTGTATAAGAGATACCCAGTAAAGAGCATTGCAGAATGACAATTATTAGGCTAATATAGAGGAATTGTTGCTAATTTGGCTAAAAGTCCCCGAGACCCTGGCACTTGGTCCAGAGCTTAGCAGGTGTCAAGTGGACTTAGGAAACTTCTCCTGCTCCCAGGACACAGGAATCCTAGCCCCTCCTGGCTGTCCTTGAGGCAATTAGAAATGCCTCAGGGAGCTTAGAATTACCCCGTTCCTGAGAGAGTCCCCACAACAAGAAACTAGCCCGCATCCTCAGTAAGGTCCCTCTAAGGCCTCACCACCCTGTCCTCAGGGTGCTGGTAGATTCTAGAACTATGCTGGAGTTCACCAGAGCAACGCAAGAGGTCCATGTGGGTGGCCTCTCAGGATGGCCAGCCACGTGGCTCCCACTGCCTGCCTGCTCCCAGCAAGTTTGCAAGCCCAGGGAGGTGAGACCTTCTTCTGCTGCCGCTCCCCAGAGAGCACTGGAGGGATGTTGAGGAGAAAGAGAAACAGTTTGGGACATGTGAGATTAATGGTACAAACAAGCCATCTTAAGCAAGTATCTCATTTAGAGATATCCAAGATCACGCTGCATAATAAAGTCGTTTGGGATAATATTGCTGCATTTCCCCTTGAATCTAGGGGACCCCAGGGCATTGCACCCTAGGCAACAAAGATTGAGGTATTGCACCCAATAGGCAACAAAGCCTTTCCTTAAGCACAGTGGGGAGTTGCCAGCTCAGCAAGAATAGTTTGAATATTTTGCCCAATGACAAAAGGGAAGAAAATTGAGGACCTGTCTGAACTTTCATTTCTATTTTATCTTCTCGATTTTCCTTTTGGATTATAGAAGCAGTGAAAACCATTTATGCTTTTTCTTCTTCCTGTTTATTATTTTGATTAAGGTGGTTAAGAGAATTGATAAATAAGTATGTTTTGCTGGAAATACTAAACTTTGATAACCCAAATTACAGGGTATTCCAAAGCTTCCATTTAAAAACCTGTGTACGTTACAGACATGTCTGTATTAAAATAGTCAGTGGAAGGGTGATCACATGGCAGTAATACTCTCCAGGGATTAGGGGGATTGGAGGGTAAACCCGCAACTAAAGGACATGGGGAGAATTGTAGGGGGGAAGGGCGTGCCTTTAACCCTTGCTTGGGTGAGGCAAAGACATAAAGTGTAACCTTAATGTTTGTACCCTCATAATACTTGGAAATAAAAAAATAAAATAAAATAAAATTAAAAAATAGTGGAAAATGACAAGCCAATAGAAGCAGCTCTTTCCAGTACCCGCTGACTTTATGGTTTTACCACTTGATTGCACTGGCTTGCAATAATGATACCTCAAATCTCAACTTTGGTAGGCATAAACTTTGGGCGAATGACTTACCCTCTCTAAGCCTTGGTTTCTTCTGCTGTAAATGGATAATAGCAACAAATTCATAGGCTTGTGTTAAAAATTAAATGAGATAAGATATCTCCAAAATTTTTCCTTTGAAAATTAACATACGCTTGAGAAATGGCATTCGATCCAAAGCCAGTCATACAAGGAAGACTATATGACTTTATAAAGGAAGGAAATCATGTTCTGTGCGACATGAGAAAGAGCACAGTCACAAAAAGACAAATACTGGATGATTCCATTTCCATGAGGCATTCAGGTAGTCAGATCCATAGAAATAAAAAGTAGAATGGGGGTTACCAGGGACTGGGGGGAGGAGGAAAACCACAGCCTTCGTTTGGTGGGTGTAGAGTTCCAGTTCTACAAGATGAAAAAGTTCTGGACCTCTGTTTCACAACAAGGCATTCACATTTTTTATCCTTGCTTTAGAGAGATTTAGGGTGTCTTTGGGATCAAAGAACTTAAGGACTGCTGACAAATTGGTGGTCATCCAATTGACCCACTTACGCAGAGCAGGAATTCTCTCTATACTCCTGCTAGGATATTCCACTGTAAATTCTTACTTCTTTCTGGGTTACTTTCTGCCTGCAGCAATAAGCACCTCCCTTCTCCAAAGACACACCATCATAGTATCAAGGAGGAAATACTTTTCCTCTTTTCTCTTAGGTTTGCTGTCTGGGGGCCTGCGAATTTAACTGAAAAAAGACAGATTAACAGGAGAAAAGGAATAGAAAGTTGATTAATATTTTACAGGCCCAGAAGTTCATTGAAAGGAAGTATAAATCAAAGAAATGAGCTGGGCCAGGTGGCTCATACCTGTAACCCCAGCACTTTGGGAGGCCAAGGTGAGGTGGGAGGATCACTTGAGGGCAGGAATTCAAGAACAGCCTGAGCAACACAGCAAACCCCATCTCCATAAATAAAAATAAAAAAATTATCCAGGCATGGTGCCCCTCACCTGTAGTCCCAGCTACTCTCCTCCTGCTGCAGTGGGGCAGGAGGATCACTTGAGCCCAGGAGTTTCAGGTTGCAGCGAGCTATGATGATGCCACTGCACTCTATCCAGTGTAACAGAGTGAGACCCTGTCTTAAAAAAAAAAAAAAAAAAAAAAAGTAAAGTCAAACAAGTGGCTAGACTCAGAGTCTTCTATACCAATTTAACAAAGGAAAGGAGGTTTGGGCTTCGAGCAATGATAAATTATGGAAAAGTGACCAGGGAAAGTATGGGGAAACTAATGGAATATAATGGTTATTTTAGGGAGGTTTGTTTCTGCAGACTCACCTTGGTGTTGGCTTTCTGTCTCTGATGAAAAGGGTCCCTCCCTTCATCCAGGTACAGGAGAGGGGAGAATTTATGCCATCTTGACAAAGGGAAATTTATGCCTGGCATTTGGGCAACCGAGGGGAGAGCAGAGAAGTCTTCCTTTATCTGCTGATTTTTAATTACCTTAAGCCCAAAATTATTCTTCATGCAAAGTGTTATACTTTGGATAACATATTATGATCCCTTTCATGAGCTAGATGCTGATTCTTCTTTGGAGGCTCACCAGGGTCCTTCTTAAAATGTGGCCCCCAGTGGCCTGAAAAAACAAAATATTTTCTGTCTCTTTAAAACATCCTCTAGGCCGGGCATGGTGGTTCATGCCTGTAATCTTAGCACTCTGAGAGGCCAAGGCCAGAGGATTACTTGAAGTCAGAAGTTCAAGACCAGCCTGAGCAAGAGCGAGACTCTGTCTCTACTAAAAATAGAAAGAAATTAACCAGACAATTAAAATAAAAGAAATTAGCTGGGCACGGTGGCCTGTGGCTGTAGTCCCAGCTTCTCGGGAGGCTGAGGCAGGAGGATCTCTTGAACCCAGGAGTTTGAGGTTGCTGTGAGCTAGGCTGATGCCATGGCACTCTAGCTGGGCAACAGAACAAGATTCTATCTCAAAAAAAAAAAAAAAAAAAAGAAAAAAGAAAACATCCTCCACTCCTTTTTGAGAGCTAAAACCTGCATTCCTGTCTCAGGCCAGGTTGGGAGGGGCAGAGTAATGTCTTTTGTCCTTTGTGCTACAGGAGATGGCTGAGCCCACACCTGGGAAGGGAGGTCCTGGGTGGAGGTAATGGGATTGTCTTTGGCAGATGAGACTGAGATGGGACGATCAGGAACATCAACTGTAGCTGAACAGCAATTGCCTGAAGCTGAGAACCCACCCTTTAAAAGCTCTGTATTTCTGCTTATTAGGATGATGGCATTTTTCAGACAGTAGTCTCCATCCTCCTCATTTGTTGGCAAATTAATAAATCTCTCTTTCCTTCTCCTCAAAAAGAAAGAAAGAAAGAAGTGTGGCCCCCCAGGCCTGAACACAATATTTCAGACATGATGCCATAAAGTACAGATTAACCTCACCATTTCCTCCTCTATCCAGCCCTTTAATTTCATTATTGCAAACTTTTGGACTGTGTTAACCATATCAAAACTTATCCTGTCCTTGTGTTACATATATTTTTAAATAAAATTTGACACACACACATACATTTAATCTCAACACAGAGCTTTACATTTATGTACAATAAATTCCATTCTTTTAGTTTTAAACTTTCTAAGGTTTGGAGATCCTTTTCTTTTTGTCTCTCTTTTTAAAAATCTTTCTTCCTTTTTTCAGAGTACACACTCTGGGTCAGGGGCATGTCATTTTTGCTTCCCTGGTAAAGTCGTCCTGATTTTCCATGTGATGCAGCTGGGTTGGCCGTTCCCCCACCGCCTGAGGCAGGCACATGACCCAGGCAGGGCCAAGCAGCACCAGCCTGGACACGGCTGGGAAACCACTTTCCTCCAAAGAGGATAAAAGGGCGAGCCCGACTGGGAGTGTATCCAGCGTGGAGGACAGCAGGTCCTAGAGGTGGGCAGAGATGGAGCACTGACAACGTTCTGTGAGCCCTGGATCCAGCATTCCTCTTCTTGCATAAGCCAGTTTAAAATTTGTTTCTGTCACTTGCAGCCAACAGACTTTTCTAATAGAGCATCCCTTCAATTCTGTCCCTGCAGCTTCGACATCACCATGGGACCACTTTGATTGGACAGTTGGGAGTTGCATTACTACACATGCAGGGTGTTCTAGGTCAATTTCTGGATTCTATGATATCTGTGCTGCTTGGCCTGTGGGCTAGAGAGTCCTCTGCATTCTTTTGCAGTTGGCATGCCAAGTTCTGATTGGCAGATTCTTTTTTCCTTTTTTTTTTTTTTTTTTTTTTGAGACAGAGTCTTGCTCTGTCACCCAGGCTAGAGTGCCCTGGAATCAGCCTAGCTCACAGCACCCTTAAACTCCTGGGCTCAAGCAATCCTTCTGCCTCAGCCTCCTGAATGGCTGGGACTACAGGCACTCACTACCATACCGGGATAATTTTTTCTATTTTTAGTAGAGACGGGGTCTCGCTCTTGCTCAAGCTGGTTTTGAACTCCTGACCTCAAGCGATCCTCCTACCTCAGCCTCCCAGGGTGCTAGGATTACAGACATGAGCCACCATGCCCAGCAGTGACTGGCAGATTCATAGGGTGTTCCTCCTTCCTACTCTAGGTATGGCAGTAGCTGGAGACAGGGTGGGGCAGGACCAAGCCAGAGGCCTGGGGCCCACCCTTGTCCTTCTTCCCAGGTGGGGAAATTGCCCCAAGGCAACAGCACCCGCTATCATCCCTAGGAGACCCAGAATCCCTTGTTATCTACCTAACAAGAGTGGTCCATTTATTACAGCCTGTGAACCTACATTGACACATCATTATTACCTAAAGTCCACAGTTTACAATGGGGTTCGCTCTTGGTGTGGCATATTCTATGGGTTTTGACAATTATATGAGGATGTATATTCATCATTATAATATCATGCAGAATAGTTTCGGTGCCCTAAAAGTCCTATGCGCTCTGCCTCTTTACCCCTAACTACCTCCTGATCTCTGGCAACCACTTATCATTTTACTGTTTCCATAGTTTTGCCTTTTCCAGAAAGTTATATAGTTGGTATTATACACTGTGTAGCCTTTTCAGATTGGATTCTTTCAACAGTAATACACAGCTAAGCTTCCTTCATGTCTATTCATGACTTAAGAGCTCATTTCTTTTCAGTGCTGAATAATATTCTGTTGTCTGGATGTAGTGCATTTATTTATTTATTCACTTACTGAAGGATTTCTCAATTGCTTCCAAATTTGGGGGAGGTTTTTGTGTAGACACAGTTTGCAGTTCATTTGACTAAATACTAAAGAGTGGGATTACTGGATTCTATGATGAGAGTATGTTAAGTTTCATAAGAAACTGCCAAACTGTCTTCCAAAGTGACTGCACCATACTGCGCTCCCACCAGGGGTGAGTGAGAGTTCCTGTTCCTCCACATCCTCGCCAGTGTTTGGTGTGGTCAGTGTTTTGGACTTCGGTCATTACAGTAGGTGTAAGTGGTAGCTTGTTGTTTTCATGGGCATTTCCCTGATGACGTATGATGGGTGTCTTTTCATGTGCTTATTTGCCACCTGTACATCTTCTTTGGTAAGGTTGTCTATTGGCTATTTTTAAATTGACTTTTATGTTTTCTAATGGTTGAGTTTTGAGAGTTCCTTTTATGTTTTGGATAAGGACACTTTATCAGATGTTCCTTCTGCAAATATTTTCTGAATGTCTGTAGCTTGTCTTCTCATGCTCTTGACAGTGTCTTTCATGGAGCAGTTTTTAATTTCAATGAAGTCCAGTTTATCAATTATTTCTTTGATGGATTGTACCTTTGGTGTTGTATCTAAAAAGTCATCACCATACTAAGGTCATCTAGATGTCCGCCTATGTTATCTTCTAGGACTTTTACAGTTTGGCATTTTACATTTGGGTATATGATCCATTTTGAGTTGATTTTTGTGTAGGGTCTAAGGTCTGTGTCTAGATTCATTCTTTTGCCAGTGGATGCCCAGTTGTTTCAGCACCATCTGTTGAAATGCCTATCTCTTCTCCATTGTATTGCCTTTGCTCCTTAGTCAAAGGTTAGTTCACTATATTTATGTGGGTCTATTTTTGAGCTCTCCTTTGTTCCATTGATGATTTGTCTATTAATTCACCAATATCACTCTTTCTTGATGACTGCAGCTTTATAGTAAGTCTAGAAGTTGTGTAGTGTATGTCCTCTGACTTTGTTCTCCTTCAGTATTGTGTTGGCTATTCTATGTTCTTACCTCTTCATAACAAATTTAGAATCAGTTTGTTGATATTCACAAAACTGTTTTCAAAAATTTTGATTGGGATTGTACTGCGTCTATAGATGAAGTGGGAAGAATGGATGTCTTGCTAATATTAAGTCTCTTTATCCATTAACATGAAATACCTCTCTACTTAGCTCTTTATTTCATCAGCGTTTTATAGTTTTTCTTACATATATCCTCTACAGTTTTTGTTAGATTGATTCCTAAGTATTTCGTTTTTGTGGTGCTGATGTAAATATGTTTTAATTTAAAATTCCATTTGTTCATTACTGACATAGAGAAAAGCAATTGACTTTTGGATATTACTTGTATCCTGCAATCTTGTTATAATCGCTTACTATTTAGGTCGGTACAAAAGTAATTGCAGTTTTAGCACTGTTGAAATTTGCCTTTGATACTAGAATACATTCTGAAATAAATGTGGTTATGTTATACATCATTTTAATGCTCACTTTTCACTTTGTGTTTTTTTGTAACTGATCTTAGTGAGAAAGTTACTAGTTTCTCATTGTTAAGTATGACGTTAGCTGTCAGTCTGTTATAGAGGTTCTTTACCTGGTTGAGGAAGTTCTTCTCCATTCCTAGTTTGCTGAGAATTAGTATTGCTTTTTGATTCTTAGAATTTTCAACTCTCTTTTTACATTCTCCATCTGTTGTTACACATTGTCATATTTTCCATTAGTCCTTAGCATAGTAATCACAGTTATTTTAAATTCCTAGTCTGATACTGCTGACACTCATGACATATCTGAATTTGGATGTGATGTCTCTTCTAGTCGTGCCTTTTGCCTTTTAGCATGCCTTCTCATTTTCTGTTGAAAGAGGAACATGACATACTAAGTAAAAGGAACTCCAGTAAATAAGTCTTTAGGAATGTGGTAAAGTTTAGGTGGAGGAAAACTGTTCTGTGGTCCTGTGAGTGGGTTGCAGTCTTTTGATGAGCCTGTGTCCTGGGCTGTGAAATGTACAAGTGCTTCTCAGTTTTTCCCTCCTCAGGAGGGACAGGAAGGTTAGAGTGGTCTGCGGTCGGGTATTACTTCTCCATGTGGAAGGCTAATGCAGGCCGGAGTTGGCTATTTCCCTTTCCTCAGGTCAGTTAGGTTTTGATGAAACCCCAGTAAGTTAGCTTTGGTAAAAACGGTTTCTCTTGAGTACTAGCTTTGTTAAGAAGAACAGAATGCTCTGACATATTTTAGAATCCTGATACCTGAATCATGACAAAATTCATCTCAGATTTTCACTTGAGACTCTGGGAGAGCTATTGGAGCTCAACAAACTGTGCCCCACCGCCACCCCATGAATGAGACCCCCTGGACCCCCTTGTCCACCCCAAGCCTCCAGCAATTTGTCATTTACAGTTGGTTTTCCCGCCCGGGTCCTTGTTCCTGCTGAGATCTCTGCCCATGGGTTTCAGCTTCCCATGGGTAAACTGCCAGTCTTGGTATTCATCTCTCTAATTATTGGGGCAGGGTGCTTCCTGACTTTACTCATCAGACAGATCTGAGAAGAGTTGTTGATTTTTCAATTTTTTCACCTTTTTACTTGTTAGTAGATGATTACAACCTCAAAACTCCTTCCGTATTGTAATGGAAACTGGAAGTCTCTGCTACTATTTTTCAGAATTAAGGACCCAAAACCAAAGATTTGCCCTTTGCTCCTAACTATAATGGACTTTCCCTGAGTGTTGTGTGATTAGCAATCTGTTGCTGTTCCTGACTGTGGGGCAAGAGGAAAGTCTTGAGAAAGCCAGGGAAAGGACAATTCTGTTAACAGCTCAATATATTGTGCCACACTGGGATATGGGGCGTGTGTGTGGTGGGGCCGTGGGGGACAGCTAGAGGCACCAATGTGGAATTCTGACCCGAGCCATCATGCATTGTTGCTAGAGCAGTGTCATTAGAACATCATTCCTTGGCATAGCCCCTTGTTGTGCACCTCTCCTTTAGCCCTCAGCAAAGCTCACTCCCTATTTTCTTGCCTGGGAACGATAAGTTGGAGCCAACAGCCTGCCATTCTCAGAGAGGTGCTGTGTGGCTGAGACTTGCATGGACTGTGCTGGAAGCCAGCTGGCCAGTGGCACGTCCTCCAGTCTGTGCCGGTGGTTGGACTGGCTGGGCAGTGGCCGTGCAAGTCTCAGGGACATAAATCCCCTAGATGAGAGACTTGCTCTTATCGAGTTACCTGAGAACCCTCCATTTCTCCCCCACTCCTCCTCCTCCTTCTCCTTTACCAATTCTTTATATTTTTTTTCTTGAACTACATCTTTCTGAATCTGTATCTCAAGATAATGAAAGTTCATTATAAAAAAGTTGAAATAATACAACACAAAGAGAAACTGCCCTCTCATATCCCATCCAAGATATGACACCTATGAACTCTTGAAATTGGGATCAGATGGCCCTTGCTCAGGACCCGCCCTGACCCCTAAAGGGTGGCATGCCTCTGGTCGATGCCGATTGTCCCCTGGGCTCCCCTTCAGAGCCCTCACTAAGGCTGCACTTGCACGTGGATTTCTGCCATGCTTTGATTTGCTTGCACCGTATGGGTGTGAGCTCCACGGGGAGGGGCTGTGAGTGTTTGCTTCACTTTTGTGTCCCCAAGCCCAGCACAGCACCATCTCACAGGAGGTGCACAGTGAATGTTTCTTGAAGGCATAAATATTTTAAAAAACAGCAAACCTTTATATACGTGAATTGTGAAATTTCTTAAATGGAGTACTGGAGAAAAGGGACCAAGTCTTCTGGTAATATTTTTCCTTATTATTTACAAATAGAGATGAACATGAACCATTGCTGAAATTCAGTGTTCAAAGTTTATCAACTCAGAATGTAGACATACCTATATTTCCCCCAGTGTTGATGCTGTGGGAAGCCCAAGCCATGGAGAGGCCCCAGGCAGGTTCTCTGGTCAACAGCCTGAACTGAACAGCCACCAGCACCAGCATCTGTGGCCAGCCACATGTGTGAGCACTTGCGAATGTCCAGTCCAATCTACAGCTGTCTCCAGCACAAATAGAGACCTCCAAGTGGAAGCCATATAGCTGAGTACAGTCAGGAAATGTGAAAGATGTTTTCAGGCCACTAGAGGTGGCTTGTTTTACAGTTACCAGAGAACCAGTCTTTTCACTGCACTCTCCAGTGGTTCCTGTGTCCTAAAAATCCTCCTCTAGACCAGATTTATCTCGCAACACCTGGACCCCATCACTTCCACAGGGTCTCTAGCCACAGGGTCTTGTCTCAGGGGTGCTGACGCACTAGTCTCTGCTAAGATACTCATCTCTTTACCTCCCTTATTAACGGCTGCTCTTCCTTCCTCCTGGAAGCCCTCCCTGACCACCTCACTCTCCCTAATAGCACCAGCTCCTGGAGGTCAGGGTCTGTCTCATCCTCCGTGGTGATGCTTGGCACATAGCAGTCTGCATAAATTCTAGTTGTAGCAAATCTAAGTCCCAATCCACAGAACGTATTTAGCTTGGGAATCTCCTCAAAACTTCAGGCTACCACACTGGCTACTTTTATTATAAAATCCAAATTAATTTCACTTCAGAGCCCACATTTGTCATTTTAGGTCAAAAAGCTTGAAATTTTAGTTACTAGGGAAGGCTCCTACAGGAGAGTACAGCACGACATGTGGTCCCAACTTAGAGACTTAGACAGAGACTGCGGGAGGCTATGCGGGCTGAGACCCCATTGCCCACCTCGTTTCCCTCCAGGACTACGGAGTCGATTCACTGAACACTTTCGCCCGTTCTTTATATGTTCTTCAGTGGGAACATGAGATTTTGAAGACACAGGTGATGGAACTATGTGCTTTTAGCCAGTCCAATGTAGGAAGTTTTTCCTATCTTTTTTTTTTTTAAATTCAAGGATTAGGTAGCTTGGTGTAAATGCAGCCACAGACTCTCATTTCCGATCCTCTCACCTGTCTCCCACCTTCCAAGGCCAGCACCCAATCTGTAAAGCCCAGCCTCAAACCCTGGAGTGTATCCCTCATTGCCTGTGGACTCAAACCTTGGGAATCCACTAGTACCTATTCTGCCTCAACTGCAAAGTGGCCACAGGGTTTCACCGGCACTTGAGAAAGATGCTCCAAGACTTTTGTCCCATAACTTGACTGGGCTGCAACCATCTTGGGTGAAATGCACATGAGTTCTAAAGCCATTGTCTAGTATCGAAATCATGTGTTCACTTTTCTAAAGAGTGAATTTTTTCCTTATTAAAACAACTTTCCTCTGTCCTTATAGTTTGTCAAATTTGTTCGAATCAAGGATTGGGTCAGGCATAGCCACTGGACAGCCCACATAAGATCTGCGAATCTGTGACTAGAAGAGCTGGAGGCTACGCACTCTTCCTCCTGGTGAACCACCAGCATGGCAGTTATGTCTTTAGAGCCCAGTTACATGTGACTACACAAAAAGTGCATTAAAAACAGAAAGAAGTCCCACCACTACATTTGAAATTAAGTTTTATTTAAACAAGTAAAAATTTATACATCCTCTTAAAAACAAAAATCCAAAGTCAGTAAGTGAATCAATAATATTAATACAAACATGATTATAGCAGTAATTAAAATAGAGGTAACATTTTACCAGTGTTCAAATGTCACGGAATTCAAATCACACTTGGATCTTCAATGATTCCAGTGTGTATCCCACATGGTAGGGGTTGGTCAGTTTTATGATAAAATTCCTCCTCTGGACACTCCGTCCCCAGTCGAGTGCTTCCCCACCACCGTCTGTCGGCTCACACGGTGGGATAGCTGGCTGCTGTGGCGATTCCACAGTGGTTTCTCTGGTCTTTGGCCATCTTTACGTAACCATTCATGCCCCATTCTTCACCCCAGCTGAAAGGAGAGCAGCATTTCCATTTCATAGAGAGAACAAAGCACACTGGTTCATTAACAGAACACCTAACTTAAAACAGTGTGCCAGTGGCCACAGACTTAACAGAGAGAATCAGGGGAGGCACATGTTCTTGTTTATCCTTTATAAATTGTTGAGTCTAAATCTGCACATAACTTCTGTCCCAGACCCAAAACTATGACCTTTCGCAAACTGCGAAATCAGACAGAAAAAGGATAGGGTGTCTTTCCAGCCAGGTTATGTTTCAGAAATAAGAATATCTTCAGAATTTAGAAATACAGTGGTACAAATACCACATTAATACCCCTAAGATGTCTGGGACAGTATCTTAATGTTACAATCAAATATTAATATTCTGTGTTCAACCGAAGTGGGATAAAGACTTTTGGGATTTCAGAAGTGTGCTTAAAGCTTTGTGGAACTGCATCCAAATACTGACTGCAAACAAGAATTCCCTTTTTAATTTCGAATAAGCATTTTTAGCAATTTATACCTGTTCTTCACCAGCCAATATTTATTGCTATCCGATTCTGCTCTTTCAAATCCGTAGCCAACCACCAGAACACCATGATCCACGTCTTCACTGCTGCAGTTTGGCTCAAAATAAATGCCTGGGAGAGTAGAATGACTGCTGGAGTGAGAAGCTCCAGGGTACACCTGCCAGCACCTTCCATTAAGGGAGGCAGCTCAATTCAGTGACATGACATACATTCCAGATAGGACACAACAATAAGATCTATAATTATCAAAGCTAGGAATGTAGGCCCATGTCTAAAACTCACAGAAATACAAATTAGCATAAATCCTTTCATTAAAAAACTTGCCTACTTTAGGTCCCTACTTTAAAGTGGGGATAGTTAATGGGTACCAAAATATAGTCAGATAGCTAGATAGAATGAACAATATTTGACAGCATAACAAAGTGACTATAATCAACAAATTAGGTATACTTTAAAATAATTAAAAGAGTGGAATTGGAATGTTCCTAACACAAAGAAATGGTAAATGCCTGAGGTGATGGATACCCCAATTACCCAGATTTGATTAATATACATTGTATGCCTGTAGCAAAACATCCCATGTACCCTATAAAGATATACAACCATTATGTACCCATAATAATTAAAAATTTACAAAATATTTAAAAAAAAACTTGCCTAGAGGCATAAAAGACCACTCTTTGTAAGCTTGCAATTTCACTCTCAGATGTCAGTCTAAAAAACAGCATAGGCTCAGCACGGTGGCTCATGCCTGTAATCCTAGCACTTTGGGAGGCTGAGGTGGAAGGACTGCTTGAGGCCAGGAGTTCCAGACCACCCTGAGCAACATAACAAGACCCCTGCCTCTACAAAAAAATAGAAAAAATAGCCAGGCATAATAGTGCATACCTGTAGACACAACTACTCAGGAAGCTAAGGCAGGAGGATCATCTGAGCCCAGATCGAAGTTGCAATGAGCTATGATGATGCCACTGTACTGTAGGGTGGGTGACAAAGCAAGATCCTGTCTACCCCCACCACCTCCCCAAAAGAAAACCTAGCACAGAACCCTAAAATCCTCAATCAAGAGGTTCCTTTCATATTTAATTAAAGAAGTAAAAATCTTTGGAAAAATTATAAACATCCAACAATTAGAGAATATTTAAGAAAATTAGGCCGGGCGCGGTGGTTCACGCCTGTAATCCTAGCACTCTGGAAGGCCGAGGCGGGTGGATTGCTCAAGGTCATGAGTTTGAGACCAGCCTGAGCAAGAGCGAGACCCCGTCTCTACTAAAAATAGAAAGAAATTATCTGGACAACTAAAAAATATATATATACAGAAAAAATTAGCCGGGCATGGTGGCGCATGCCTGTAGTCCCAGCTACTCTGGAGGCTGAGGCAGTAGGATCGCTTGAGCCCAGGAATTTGAGGTTGCTGTGAGCTAGGCTGAAGCCACGGCACTCTAGCCCGGGCAACAGAGTGAGACTTTGTCTCAAAAAACAAAAAAAAGAAAATTAAACTATACAATAAACTATGTAGCTATTTTTAAAAATTATGAAGTACTTATTAAATTCATGGAGATATGCTCAACATAAAGTCAAATGGAAACATCAGGTACAAATATTGCACATAAAGAATGAACAACTATGTTAAATCCATGCACCCAAATATCTACATTGAATTTTAAACACCAAAGAGTCCATCATACTGGTATGTCATGATGGTTTATAGTGTACTTTTTATGCTTCGATCTCTACAAAGAACAATGCTCACCTTCTTTATAGAACTGGAAGGACTCATGGCCTGCATCGATGGCAACAGAGATGGGCCCCACAGTTGCTATTGCCTTCATCAAGGCCTTCTCCTGTCTAGGGATGTCCACGAAGCCAGTGTCATTAGCAACAGAATACTGAGGATTGTACTTACAGGATTCATCCTTTTAAAGGTAAAGGGAAAACAGACTTAATTACTGCCATCCACTTCCTGGTAAACACAACATGAGTTAGGACCACAACACTTAGTACTTTGCAACTTAGCAACACTGTAATAAATCAGCCCAGGAGGTAATTGCCGTTAGTTGATTTCAAATGGAAAATTAGCTTAAGTTTCTTCAATGAGGCTCCCTAGGTCTATTTGTTCACAAGAAATTTTTACAATGGAGAAATTTGTATTATATGTAGAATGGTTTGTATATTCTGCATGTTATATAGAAGAACAGCAATATGCTAATCACCAAATCAGAGAACTATGCAAAGGCTAATAATTTATAATAACAATACTGACAGTTTGCAGATATAGATTCTACCATACAAAATGTGAGTTCTGAAAAAGGTATCTTATCCCTGGAAGCATTCCTCTTTCCAATAGCACAGCTGGAATGACATGATAAGATGCTCCATTTACCATTGCATCATATGGATAGGATTCCTCAGAGTCCAGGCCTCCGTTCTCCTTGACATATTGAAAGGCATAGTCCATCAGGCCACCATTGCAGCCATCGTTGCCTTGAGGCCGAGAGCAGTCCACCAGGTTCTGTTCACTCAGTGAGACAAGTCTGCCAGTTTTCTGGAACATCTGTCCTTCAAGGGCACCAGTTGCACTAAAAGCCCAACAAGAACCACACTGACCCTGAAAAGGAAATTAATAAGCTGTCGCACACAAAACAAATAGCAAGACTTTGACAACAGCTCATGTCTTGAATACTCTTTGAAAAACAGTGAACTACACATTGATCCACAGTCTACCAAAGCACAGATGTCAACTGCCTCTTGACTTTCCTGTAGAGACAGGAGAACTGAATCTGACAGTGTCTCACCTGATTCTTCACAGGAGTCACATAGCCTTTCTCTCTCCAGTCCACAGATTTGGGGACCTCAAGAAACAGAGGCTCTTGGAACACTTTCCCCTTCCTGTGCTTCTGGTTTCGAAAGCCATTCATCACCTGCCTGAATTCTTCATTGGTCTTCAAGGAAAAGTAAATAAAACGTTGCAAAGCAAGACATTATTTTGGTAAAGAACTGAGGAAACGAAACTCGGAGTTCAGCAATCCACACCACACTCACCATGTCACCAAAGGCATTCATCGCCATGGTGAAGCTGTGTTTCCCTTGGCTGTATTCCTGATTGTGCAGTTCAATCATTTTCTTATTCTTCTCCCATACTGCTCTCCTCCATCCTTCTTCATTCTAGAGGCAAACATAAAACTGATGGACTTTATTTCTACCTAAATCCCAATCCATGCTCACCAACTGGATTTGCAGACAGAGATGGACAAAAACCATGGCCAGGGATGACTGATATTTCTGGGAGCTGTTCTCCAAGCTGAGACACAACAGGGACAACATATGTTCACAGTTGCTCATAACAGGTGCTGTTGGGTTATTGTGTTGGTAAGAACTAGCCTCTAGAAGCTACTCTCTGGCTATAAAGTTCCAGTAGCAAGGACCATTCTCTCCAGAGGCTCTCTGAACAGTTTCAGATGTTACCAACCATGCCATATAGTCTTCTGTGTTTTGCCTTCCACTGACACCATTGTACATCTACACCACAATCAAGTGTTGGAGCAGCTGAGGTTATTCCCACGCAAAAGGCAGCCAGGATGAGTAAAAGATGCATGTTTCAAAAAAACCTATGAAAGGAAAAGAATTGAGTATCTGATTAGACCAATCCTTCTAAAAATCTATTTTATGCCAATTAAGGCCACCATGGTGGAATAAAAATATTTATTTTCCCAAGACTGTAGAAGAGGCTAGGATGTGGTTGAAGAAAAACAGGCCCCTGGAGATATTAGATGGAGTCAACACTATGAAAAGCCACCTGTCCAGAGCTCTAGGAATGGAAACAGGGTATGGGATTTTAATTTAGGGTATGAGAAGGGTGTGACGGTACCTTATGGCTCAGAGGCTGAAGGCAACAACTAGGAAACAGCTGGCCCATGTTTTGTACCAATGGTAGGGAGGTCTCTCAGGCAAAACCTCACTAATAAGAATGTGGGATCCCAAGTAGGATCAAAAAGATCTCCAAGATTTAGGAGACCACCTCACACCTCTGTGCTAACGTACAATACAGCAGATGAGATATGTCTTCCAATCTCCCCTTCTTGAATGAAGTCTTTACGGAATGACTTCCCTGGAAAAACTGGGAAGGAGAACACCCACCGCTCCCGCAAACCCACAGTTGGGCCTGTGCCACCAACAGCCCCACTCACTCCCCCAAAACCGGAGCCAGGGTCACGTAGCCTCGCCGCGGGAAGCCAGAGCCCCCAGGGTCAGTGCCTGAAAGGAGCAGTCAGCTCTCGGGCCTCCAGGCATGGCTGGACAGGGGACGCGTCGCCCGCTCCCTACTCAGGCTTGCTGTGGCCAGATGACGTCGCAGTGGCTCCAGCGGGAGCACAGCATTCTGGCGTGCGGGGGGCGAGTTGTCCCTTGCGGCCTGGACAGGCCTTGAGTCGGCGCGGCCCGCTTAGTGGCCCGGCTGAGGTACACGCAGGTTGGCTGACCGCTCAACCTGGGACCCCCCCGAGTGGCCTTGGCGCCTCCCTGGGGTCCCTAAACCGCCCTCCCCTGCTTTCCCACCTCTAGGCTGGCAGAGCTCACGGCAGACGCCCTTGCTCCCGGGAGCCGCTCCCAGGGCTTGACTGCGTCCCTGCAGGGGGTCCCCTCCTCCAGTCCCTGTCCTGCCATGACTGGGCCTGGTCCGGGGCGCTCACCGGCTCGCAGCTGCGCAGGCGCACTCCGCAGGCGCAGCTCCCAGCCTGCTGAGGTTCGCGGTTCTGGCCCAGCGGCGCTTGACTCGGGTTTTAAGGCTGCAGGAGGCCGGCCCCGCCCGCACAGCCTTCCTGCACTGCGATTGGCTGGCCCGGCCGCTGGGCGGGGCCCCCATGGCCTTCTGACGCAGCATGTGACTCAGCTGAGTCGCTGTCTGTGCCAGGGCAGGGCGCTCCTGCCTCGGTGGACCCGGGGGGGAGGGGCCGCGCAGGGGAGAGTTGGAAAAACTAAGTGTTCGACATAATGTGCTGGGCAGGTAGTTAGTGTAAAGAAGTTTACAGCGAGCGCGGTGTGGATTATCAGCCTAACCGTGCTTTTCCATTAGTCCTAGAGTTTTTGGTTAAAATCTCCTGCAGGGCCGTAGACTCCAGTCTAGTGAGTCCTGTTTGGTCCACAGCAAAGGTGGAGTCACGTGGAAGAATGCAGAGCCCCGGGGGCAGAAACATTATCTCCCTGTTTCGGGGTGGCATGCAGTGGGTTCTAGAAGAATCTGGTAGGGAAAGGCACCCTTGTAGTGGCCAAGACCAAACCGCAGGAGGGAAGGGGTTGACTGATTCTCCAGAGCCCGCGTGGTATTTTGTAGTGCAGATTTTCCAGTCTTCTCCGTTTGGGGATTCTTCCCCCACGTCTTTCACAAAAGACAGAATGAGTTGTTTACAGAGATGTTCGTTGATAAAAAGGAAAAAGCGGTTGAGAATATTGGCAACTGCTATTATTCCCCCACTCTCTGGGTTATGGATTATGATACCTTCTTTGATAACAAAAATGCTTCTCCTGAGATTTAAGAAATTTAATGATACTTAATGTCAGGATTTAAGTACAAAATGTTATGGGGAAACGTTTCAGATAGAGGAAAAAGCATATATCTTTATGTAATGTAGATATTAATTTATGTAATTAAGGATTTAAGGACCACAACCCAGAAACATTCTAAACCTTTGTCATTTTTTATTACATAAAAAACATTCATTATAAAAAATAACTTTTAGGGGAAAAAAATCATTACCTCATGCTCTTTCTCCCATAACCTTTTTCTATGCACATTTCAATCACTTTGTTAAAAATGAAGTCATACTGCATTTGTTCGTAAACTTATTTCTACTTAAGATTAAATTGATAGCTCTTGTAGAAATACAATCACACTTATAATTTTTTAGTTGGGGTAAAATATACACATCTTAACATTTTAACCATTTCAGGTGCACAGTTCAGTGGCATTAGGTACATTCACATTGTTGTGCAACCATCACCTGAACTTTTTCGTTTTCCTAAACTGAAACTCTGTACCCATTAAACAATAACTCCCCATTCCCCTACCCCCAGGCACAGTATCCACCATTCTTTTTTTTTTTTTTTAAGAATGTTTATAGCAGCTTTATTCATAGTAGCCTGAGTGACCCAAATGTCATCACTAGGTGAACAGATGAACCAATTCTTGTGTATCCATGTAATGGAATACTATCCAACAACAAAAAGGAACAAAATACATCAAACTACATGCAACAGCATAAATGAATCAAAAACATTATGCTGAACAAAATAAGCCAGACACAAAAGTGTACAGACTATATGATTCCATTGTTATGAAATTCTTTTTAACAATCTAATTTATCTTGAAGAAAGAAGATAGTGGTTACCTAAGGTTTGGAGTCCTGGAATAGGAGGACAGATTGGGAAGTGGCATAAGAAACTTTTAAAAATCCATTCACTTACTGATGAACATTTGGGGTCTAGTTTGAGACTACTATGAAAAAGCCTGTGTAAATATTTTTGTACAACTCTTGGAGTTACAGAAATGCTCTAAGTTTTGATTGTTGTATTAGTTACATGAGTTTAGACATTTGTCAATATGCATCAAACTGTGCACTTAAAATGGAAGCATCTTATTGTACATAAATTATATGTCAATAAAATCAGGATCCACCATTCTATTTCCCAGCTATATGAATTTGACTATCACATTTGGTGATTATTCCTTTTTTAAAAAATCTATATTTTAATCATTATGTTACATATGTGGATGTATTTATTTAGAGAGGAAACATTTTTCTATGTATTAGATTATGTCCACATTTATGTGCATGTGTATATATTTCTAGGTGTAAATATAGTTATCCCCTCCATGTGTGAAAAATCCAGACTTTGCTACATGTTTTGGGAGGGCAACAATGACAACCCACTGAAGTGCCCCGTAGTGGTATCAGGCAAGAGGCAGCTGGTCATTAGGCTTGGAGTGTCAGAACCATGTCTTTCCTCGATGTTAAGAATACAAGTTTTTGTTCTAGGGGAAAGCAGT
Source organism: Indri indri (assembly GCA_004363605.1). NCBI lineage: Eukaryota > Metazoa > Chordata > Mammalia > Primates > Indriidae > Indri > Indri indri. The sequence goes on from RJWJ010013009.1 coordinate 27,134, forward strand.
TATAGTTGAATGGCTCTTTGGGGGTTCATGGGGTGCCTGTTCCTCTTCTTTATGCCTTCCTTCCCTGGAAAACCGGTCAAAACATGTAGAATACATTTTAACTATGATATTTGTCTTAGTTTCTTTTCTGTTGCTTACAATAGAATACCTGAAACTGTGTAATTTATAACAAAATTTATTCCTTACATTTTAAGAAGCTGGGAAGTCCAAGGTCCAGGGGGTATTTCTGGTGAAGGTCTTTTTCCTGGTGGGGACTGTGCAAGGTCCCGAGGTGGCTGGGGAATCACGTGGGGAGGGGGCTCAGGTGCTAGCTCAGGTCCCTCTTCCTCTTCTTGTAAAGCAAACAGCCCCACTGCCAAGATAATTTATTAATCCACTAATCCATGAATGGATCAATCCATTCATGAGGACAGAGCCCACATGATCTAATCACCTCTTAAAAGGCCCCATCTTTCAATACTGTCACATTGGAGATAAGTTTCAACATGAGTTTTTGGGGGCACAGACATCGAAACTGTAGCAATATTTAAGTTTATGCTCTTAGGAAATAAAAGCAGTATCTTTGTAGCATTATGTACCTGGAGTACCCACATTTGTCTTGCTTCCAGCTTTGCAGATTGTAGGATCCTCAGATGTTAATTGAAACAGCTCCAAGTTTCCACCAGAAGCTTAGACCTCATCTGGTCCTTGAGGATTTCCCTAACAGGGAATATGAGAGAGACTACTGAGATTGCTGAGAGGAGAGAGTTGTTGGCTTTGCTCTATAGCATCTGCTTAGCTGAAGAGCCTTAGAAGCTGGATTCTGGCCTCTGGGCTCTCAGGAACACCATTCCTCACCAGCAGGGGGAAAATGTTGATCCTATTATTTGTGGAGGAATTAGAAAGCAACCTTTCAGCCTTGTTAGGCAGACAGCTGATGAAGCCAAAGCCTCTGGACCTGCTCCAGGGAAGATGTCGCGAGCACCTGCAGAATGAACACATGTTCTGCCACCTACTAAACAAGCCCTGGGGTGCTTGCCAGCTTCTTGGATTGCCCAGACCACTTTTTTGCGTGGGCATAAGAGCAGACCAGAAGAGCTTGTTGATTTGATGAGATTATGACGACTGTGCTGTACCTGGAGGGAGGAATCCAGGCCATTATCCACAACCGTGGCCTGAAGAAATCGGCCCATAACTGATCTGCCCAGAGCGAGTCACGTGGGCACGCCCCGAGTGTTGGGGTTGTAGCCCATGGGTGGTCCCTCTTGCCATTTCCAGCTTCTTCCACCAGAGGAGCTGGCGTTGGGGCTCTTTATTTCTCATAGCCTCCTTGAGGGCACAGTCTTTGGTTTTTGCCTTCTCTGGGTAAGGTCTCCCACATTGGAGTTGCTGTAATGAAAACTACTGGCAACAGCACGACACATAGAAGCAAGTCCTCTGCTAACAGTAATTGCTGATCGTGCTGTCTTCTAGTGAACCACCCTAGTGACTGGACATCTGGCCTGGTGCAATGCTGATGATAAAAACCCACCCCTGCTTTTGTCAGTCATGAGGAGGGTTTCCTTGTCTAGATGGAGGAACTGAAACCCACAGGCCAGCCCAAGTTTGCCCAAAGCAGTCACTGGGATACAGTACTCCCTTGTGTGGGGAGCAGGACTAATGCCCTTGAGTTACTTGTAGGTGACTCCTCCTTGGTTGGGGAATGTGCTAGTATTTTCAGCAAATCTTGAATCTGATGAAACATGTGACTGAAGTGCCCCCCAGGTTCAGAACAAACTAACACCACCATGACCTCTATTTGTGGCAATCAGGTGGAGTCAGGAGTGGGAATGCATGTTGTACTCCTATCTTGACTAACAATAATTCCGACCTGTGGGAGGATGGTCACATCCTGACTCCCGTACCATGGGGTTGTGATGGGTCAGGCCCCAGTGCTCGTGCATTCGGGTGGGGCCTCCTCACCACTTTGAGACAAGCATGTGCACAGTGGCTGCAGGCCCTCCCCACTTCCATCAGCATCCTCCAGCCTGCCCCATGACTACTTTCATTTGTGTTCCCTAGTGATTCAGAGGTCTGGTCCCCAGTGCCTAAAAGAAAGGTTCATAAGTCTTTCTAGAAACTCATCAATAATCCACAGATTACATTGAATTCATCCCCACTAAAAACATCCCCAGAAATTCAGATGTCATAACTCTTTTCCTGAATGTCTTTCCAAGGTCCCAAGTGACCGTAAACAACGCCTTCCACAGCAAAGTGGCTCTGAGGAGTGGGAGCCAGCTGACCTTCCCTGGAATCCTGACTGTAGGGACTGTTTAGAACACGGGTCTACTTTTGAGAAGGTGCTTAGTATTGAGCACTCACAAGAATGTCACAGGTTCAAGAAAATTCACAAAGGCATTCAGGGGAAAGAAAAGCAGCAGAGATGGAAAACACCTGGCCAGTGTGTCCAGAGCATCCTGGGAGGAAGCTAGAGGGAGCAAATGCAAGCTGTGGAGGAAGGAAAGCAGCAATGCAGACAGAAAGGACACTGTCTGGATAACTTCCCGACTCAAGAGAAAGGACTGACTCCATGAGAAGAGGAGAGAGAGGATGGGATGCTGAGCCGTGCCACCAAGTCAGAAATCATTTGACGTCAATGAAAATCAGACATCTATAGACACATGACTTTGGTTTCCCATTAGGAGAAACAATGCCAGTCATTATTTTTAAAGACTTTAATATTTTGGGAAGGAATTTCCCATTTGAGGTTAGATTTAGCTTTTTTTCCCTTCTGAAACACATTTTGTTCATAATTTCTACTTAATTCAGAATTTCTGCCTTTGTTGACCTAGCTGGTTGACCTAGAATGCAGGATACGAGAAAGAAAGAAAAGAAAGGAAGGAAGGAAGAAAGGAAGGAAAGAAAGAGAGAGAGAAGGAGGGAGGGAGAGAGAGTGAAAGAAGAAAAGAAAATGAAAGAGAAAAAAATCCTACAAAACTCTCAACACAAAGTGTTTCTGCAAGTAAGCAAGGAATTCTGACTCCTGTACCAGGGAGCTGCACAGTGGCTGGACCCCTTAGAGGCCACAAGGCCACTGGCCATGATATTTCAATGAACTATGAAATAAAACAGTGACCCGCCATTCCGCCATTATGCCTCTAGTCCTTAGGTCTTGAGGGGAGACAGTATTCATTCATTCTACAAATATTTATTTAGGATTTATTGTTTGTGAGGTGAATAGTGAGCACAGTGGTTGACAGGCACAGACAGACGATAATCAAGAAAACAGTAATTAAGAATGCTGATTTTGGAATTAAATACTTTTGGGTTGAAATCATTGTTCTGCTTCTTCAGTCATGTGACCTTGAGCAAGGCACTTAAATCTGTAGAGCCTCCACTTCCTCACCTATGACAGGGGAATTAGAAATGCCTGCTCTGTGGATATTGTGGGGATTAAGGGGGATAAGTTAAGTGGTGCGTAGCGTACATTCCCCAGCACAGAACTACTATTATTCTCCTTAAAGATGTTTTGGAATGTTAGAGTGCCTCGGATCACTGAAACACCCTTGCTGGGGTAATAGCGTAAGATACGTCACTGAAGATTTTAGATAGAACTATCAGACAACTCAGAAAAGTAACAGGGCATGTGACAAGCCCTTGAGAGCTAGGGAGACTTGAGCACCTGAGGCCTTAGGAGAGCAGAGATGCGCAGATTAGGGACACGAGGCCATGTAGCCTTGACACACTGCCTCTGGTGAGCTCTCTTCTACAATTTGATGTAGGGTAAGGAACTCCTGTGCCCTGGGGGTTTCTTGACCAAACCAGCATGCTTTCTCCCCAGTTTTTCCTTTGTTGTGTGATGCACTGAGATCGGTCACCTGTAGGCCTAATCTCTAGCCAAAGCCAGTCTTTCCAGCCACTGATCCAGCTGGGAAGCTTGTGTTCTTCCCCTTCTCTTGCATATTCTCAGAAACACAATAAGCACATCAAAAATGACTTTCTTGACGACTAGCAAGAATAAAAAAGACTGTCTTGACTCCTAGTGGACTGCCCACAGCCATGTCTGTCCCAGCAAACAGGTCTTGCAGCAGACGTGTGAACGTTTGCCTTCAGACTCCAGTCTCTGGATCCTGGCCTCTTCATAACTTAATGAAAAAATATTAGTTTGCTGTAAAAACACAGACTATGTGAATGTTTAATTACCAGATAGAGAAATTAACCAACCAGCTCCCGGGCTCGTGAGCAATAATGTCCCACATTCCCTTTACGTGTTCCCGGGACACCAAGCCCTGCATGGAGCTGGCTCCATTCCCTCCCCTTGGCACTTCCAAGGAATAGCTTGTTGGTGGCTGTTTCCAAGAATTCTCTGAGGGACTTTGGCCATTGTCCTTCCAGCAGTTTCATTCGCTGCTTCTCAAGAATGTTTTAGGTAAAAAAACAAATAAAATAAGTAATCATTATGAAAAGCATAGAAAATACAGATAAGCAAACAAATAAGAAAAACAAAATCAAAAATCCAAAAACTTACCAAAAATCCCACTGTTCTTTTACTTTTTTTCATTTGTGACTCACATTATTTTATTTAGTTCTGTAGCAGTCTTGTGAGATCTTATTCCCATTTCACAAATAAACATATTCAGAGAGATTGTGATGAGATTAAAGTTATTAAATCATCTCTGCCACCATCCTATTTAGGTGGATGTCTCTTTATGAAAGGGGAAGTTGAGGAGTGGGAAAACATTAAGCATATAATAGCGGATGTGTGTAAACTGAATTCTGGGCCATGGCTTTTCAGTGAAGGCAAGAGGCCATTGTATAGTTTGCAAAACAAGGACATCTATACCCCAATTTCTAGAAAAGACATATGAGGTTATGTGAGTTCAATATGTGTCAAAACACATTGAGTTCTTGGGTGAAAAGGTAGTAGATAAATCTAAGACATTATTATAGATGGTAGTTGTAGTACTAACAGATTAGTAAGTTTTACTTTCATACAGTTCCTGTGTGAAATGAGATTGCTCAAAGTACTTGGTAAATATTATCTAATTAACACAGCACTCTGTGAGAGTAAAGATATCAGGCAAAGATTGTTTAGCTCTTAAATTAATCATTATTTTTCACTCTTTTATTTCAAAATATTATGAGGGTACAAACATTTTTGGTTACGTGTATTGATTTTGTTATGCTTGAGTCAGGGTTATAAGTGTGCCCATCACCCAGACAGTGTTCATTGTACCTTTTAGGTAGGTTTTCGCCCATCCCCTCTTTCTCCCTCCCCCCTGCTGGATTTCCACTGAGTTTTACTTCCCTCTGTGCACATGTGTGCTCAATGGTTAGTTCTAGTTGAATAGCGAGTACACGTGGTGTTTGCTTTTCCGTTCTTTGGATACTTCACTTAGGATAATGGTTTCCAGTTCCATCCAGATTGTGGCAAAAGGCCTTAATTCATCCTTCCTAGTGGCTGAGTAGTTATTCCATAGTATACATATACCACATTTTGTTAATCCACTCATGAATTGATGGGCACTGGGTTGATTCCACATCTTTGTAATTGGGAATTGTGCTGCAACAAACATTTGAGTGCAGGTGTGTTTTTGATAAAATGACTTCTTTTCCTTTGGGTAAATACCCAGTAGTGGGATTGCTGGGTAGAATGGTAGGTTTACTTTTAGTTCTTTGAGGAATCTCCATACTGTGTTCCACAGAGGTTGTAATAATTTGCAGTCCCACCAACAGTGGGACTATGTATAAGTGCTCCTTTCTCTCTGAATCCACACCAGCCTCTATTGTTTTTGGACTTTTTAATACAAGCCATTCTAACTGGGGTAAGGTGGTATCTCAGTGTGGTTTTAATTTGCATTTCCCTGATAATTAGTGATGCTGAGCATTTTTTCATATGTTTATTGCCATTTTTCTATCTTATTTTGAAAAACTTCCGTTCATGTCTTTTGCCCACTTTTTAATGGGGTTGTTTGTTTTTTCCTTGCTGATTTGCTTGAGTTCTTTGTAGATTCTGGTTATTACCCCTTTATTGGATGTATAGCTTGAAAATATTTTCTCACATTCTGTTGTCTGTTTGCTCTGTTGATTATTTCCCTAGCTGTACAGAAGCTTTTTAATTTAATCAAGTCCCATTTTTTAAAAATTTTTGGTGTTGCTGTGATTGCCATTGGGGTGCTCTTCATAAGTTCTTTGCTTAAATTCAGCTTTAAATTGGTGAACAATTTTTCCCCACAGTTGCTGTAACATTCAGTGTGGACAGCCTTTGCTCAGCTCATCTGTTTGCTCACCAGTGTCCTCATTCACCATTTATTTTTGCCTCTGGCATTTATTCTTGCTGTTCATAACCCCTGAAGTGTCCTCCCCCTTGTTTTCTGCTTGTCTAAATGTTATCTGTCCTCAAAATTCAGTCCAAATCCTTTCTCCTCTACAAGTTACTCCAATGCATCCCTGTCTGCACTCATTTTGTACTTAAAGTTAATATTACACAGTTCAAAATTGAACTACCTTCTAATTAATTGAAATACGGCACCTTGATCTCCTCAATTGGACTGAGGAGATTGGATTTGGAACATTGCTAGTACTGAATTCTGAACACTTATTTGATGTGGAGGAATAAGAATAAGGAACACAGGAGGGCTAAGCTAGGCTGCCTAGGCAAGAGTAAGAGCACAGAGGGCCCTGGAGGACCTGCTTAGCTCAGCACTCAGCATTTAGCTCAAAGTCACAGTGGGCTTGGATGGTCGAAGGCACGGAAGTCCTTCACTGTTGCCAATCACTGAGCTAGGGCTTTCCCAAGGACTGCAATCAGAGACAGTGGGATGAACTCCACCCCAGAGGTGACGTTAAAGCTGCCCCTGCTGTGTTGGAGATGGGAGGCTGACAATGGCTGTGCTCCTTCTGGGGCAGCGGAAGTGAAGGGCCTGAGGACAGGAAGGGTGGTGCAGTCCCATTCTGCCTATGGCTGCAAGAACCGATATGACACAACTGTATTTCTTTTTGGTCTCGTGGAACCAGTAGTCAACTGGGAACATACTGCTCACTTATGTGCCAAGCACTGCGTGCACTCTGCTGTGCACTGTGGTATTTGATCATCCTTATTTCACGGCCAAGTAAACTGAAGCTTAGGGAGGTTATGGAACTTGCCCAAGGGCACAGGGCTGGTAAGTGAGGAGGCCAGGATTTTATCTCAGGAGGAGAAACTCCAGACAAACTGCTGGGGTGTACCAGACCCCAGTACTGAGGGTTAGCAGTCCTTAAGAGAACTGCCGGAGGACCTCAGTGAAGAGTTTATGCTACGCTACCAAGAGACCACGCCCTTCCCAATGCCCCAGGCCAGAGGTCATTTCCCAGCACACGGTCCCTGCCCCCATCTACTGCTTCCATTCAAACCTTCTCCAAAGCACTTCCTTGTTTTCTGTGACCCTCCATTGAGTTTCAGGGGAAATCTTACCTTCTCTCTTCGGGAACCACCCCCCACCCGCTTTCCTAGCAAAATATTCCCCCACATACGAGTTATTTTGTTGAGAGTGGCTCCTGGAGCAGGTGAGGGTGGTAGGGAAGGGAGACTACTCAGATTCTGACCTTCCCCAACCTGCAGACCTGTCGAATGTATAATGCAAGGGGAGCGATACTTTTTTGTGAAAATATGAGTGTTCTTTTCCTTTCTGTGTTCTATTTTCTGGGACAGCTCCCATCTACAGCCAGGGGTACTGTTGTCTCACAGGTGACCAGGATTTTACAACAGGATACAAAGAGAAAAAAGAATCAGTGTTCAACATCAGACTTCCCAAATAGAATTTCTCATTCCACAATGGTCCCGAAAGCCAAAATTGAAGAGAGAGAAAAGGTTTTCTAAATTGCAGGAGCCAAACTGAAAACCTTTCATATGAACCTAGAGGTCAATGCCACCAAAGAATGAAATGTCCGTCACCTGGTGGAGTTAAACGAAGAGGGGAGAAGAATCCCCACGACTGGGACAGGGGCAGGGTTTCTATGAGAGGCTGAGAGCCATAGTCTGCTTGTGCTCATGCCTCGGCTGGATTTACAGTGCTCGCGCTCTGGAAGATTCCCACATGCAGGCTTGGCACGAGGGTGGAGAGGCAGGTCAGATATCTTGGGGTGATGAAAGGCAGCAAACAGAGTTCTCGGACAGCCCCAGGACCCTTTGCACAACCATGGGGAGGCAGAGTGGTGTCCTGAAGAATGAGAGAGACTAGATTTTTCATGGGTGGGGTCCAAGGCAGATTTACTTTAAGAAGAATACAAGAATATGATAGTTCTGTAAAGTGTGGTAGAGTAATTAAGCCCAAGGGCAGGGTTCCATCATGGGTGAAACAGAAAGGAGCTCATTAGTTCCCAGAAAGTGGAAGGAAATGGTAGAATATTGATGAAACCTGGAGAATTCAAGTTCACAATTTCTCTTTAGACCTGTCCTATGCCTCCAGTGGCCACAACTTAACATCCAGTTCTACTTAGGCACTAGCAAGGATAAAGGCTGACAGACATAGAAAAGAAAATGCCAGAGTCTCTCTGGTGGGTTAGGATGTGTTCACTCATCAACCATGTGCACTCAGCCCCTGGGGTCTCACTCCTGGCTGGTGACCTCTTTCCCTGACTCCACATCCATTCCCCCCAGCTTCTCTGCATTGCTGTTGCATGGGGGAACTGTTTTTGACTGATGCCTCACAATTTGCACAGGGGAGTATTCAGTGAATTCCAAGGGATCTACCCAGTCTGGGTACAAGTCCCATCCAGTTTGTGTCCAGGGGTATTTTTAGAAAGGTCAGGGTTTAGAGCCAGGGGTCGCCTGCACGGAGGCTTTGTGCAGGGTGGACAGACACAGCTGAGGGCACATGGCTGGATGAGTTGAGTGCAGGCTGAAATCGGGGCCCCATGGGCCCTCTGCCCAGGCCCTTCTGTGCAGTCTACAAAGTTGGCAGGGCCGGCCAGACAATGCGCTCCTGCACATGAGGCACAGAACGCTCACCCCTGCTGCTCAGCGCTCAGCTTCTGGAATGCTCTGGGAAGGCAGCAGGCAAGGCTGGCTCGCCACACTCTCTCTCTAGGACCATGCCCTGGCTACGCTCACCAGTCTCCCAGGCTGTCCCCACTGCCTTGGAAGAGTTCCCACTGCTGGCATGCCCAAACTTTTCTCCTGCTCTTGCCAAGAGGTGGCAAGAGAGCTTGCCTTACTCACCTGCCCACTGGGAACCAAACTTCATTTTTTTATCGCAGTAAAAGAGATATAACATAAACTTTACCATTTTAACCATTTGTGAGTGTACCATTCAGTGACATTAAGTTCATTCTCATTGTTGTGCCACTGTCACCACCATCCGTCTCCAGAACTTATTCATAGTCCCAAACTGAAACTCTGAACCCATTAAACACTAACTCCCTATTCCCCTCTCCCAGCTCCTTAATTTTAAATGGAATGAGAATAATATTTTTGAAATAATAATGTCGATTTCATGTTGAATTTCTTCTCAGCAAACTTCCCTTGATCCAGGCAGAGGTAGCCATTGTCTTGCTGTTAGGATTATGAAAGGTTAAATGAAAAGAAAAAGAGCCCAATGTTCAAGGTTTAATTCCAAAACAAAATTTTTGAGCTCCTGGATTTCAACAAACAACCAGGCTTTATAAAGGGAGGCAAAATGTCCTTCCAAATTCCAACAGGCTCCTGTGAAGCTGGCTGGCCACCTAGGATGGCCTGATTCCAGATCACCTTGTCTTGCGCCACAGCTGCCTTTAGGGGATACAGGCAACCAGCCAGCAGCATAATAGCAGCTTTAACAGACAGACAACTACCTTGGACTAGACAACAAGACTTGTATATAACCTAGAAGACAGAACAGGGGATGAGCAGTATAGGGCGCAAGTATCAGCTCTCTTTGGAATTATGGATACAACTGCTTTCCCAATGCATCCCTGTTCGAGCAGAGACTGACTGGACCCCTGTATTTCGTGGCGGTTGATGCTCGGGCTGAACTGCAAGACCTCCGCGTTTCTTGGTAACTCTCAGATCCTGTGCCCTTATTTTAAGAGCAGCTGGAATTACTTCGCTTCCTAAAGTGTGGCCCTTCCTGGAGAAGATCAGGTGAGCTTTATAATATTCAGGGGATGGAATAAACATGGCCATGAAATATTTCATGGAAAGGGGCCTGAAATCTTTCCCTGCACTTCTGTTCAGAGCAAAGAACAAAGGCTTCTGAGCAAACGAAACACAACAATAAACCTTCAAAACCATGCAGCCCATGATGAACTTGTCACTAGTCCAGTGAAATGAAGAAAACTAAGGACCACAGGGTATTTTCTTCCCTAAGATTACATTACTCCATTGACGGAAATGTCCATCATTCTAAGACTATATTATTCCTACTTTCCTTTCTTTCTTTCCTTTTCTTTCTTTCTCCTTCCTTCCTTCCTTAAATTCTTTCTTTCCTAGTTTCTTTAATCTGCTTCTTTCTTTTCTTTTGGGGGTTGTGATTGGTGACATCATTTGATAGTTCTTTTTGTTTCTAAGTGTTTTTTGCAAAACAAAATTTCAGTCCCCCATATTCTATATTAAAATTTTACTATTTCATGAAATTTCCAAAGTGTGGGAACTACTCATGCGCAGCAGGGCTTCTCAGGGTTAAAGAGTCGGTTTAAAAAAAAAAAAAAAGCTACTCTTTATTGGAAATGGCTGCAAGGAGCAGAAAAAAGTAAAATTCATTTTTATTTCTCATTTTCAAATGAAAAATGAAAATGATGATGCCCAAATGATGAATGAGAATCTAATCAAGGCTTTAGTCGACCTTTGTCCAGTTGATGGAGGCATAAGTTAAAATGTCACAGGGAAAAAATCAGATGAATCTACAAGATAACTGGCTTTGCATTTTTGCCCTGTGGCTGGGTATTCTCTACATAGATGGCCTGTAGTGGGGTCTTCATTATTTATGGCTTGTTTTAATTCAAGGTCCTCCAATAGCATGTGTCTGGCTACCAAGGTGAGCAGCAAAGTTTGGAGGCTGCATCCTTGGTACCTGGGCTGGACGGCAGGAGAACCATGCAAAGAGAATGGGTCGGGGCACGGCTTAAACTGCCTTCCCAGTGAATGGAGTCTGCACAGAAATTCAGGTCATAAAGCCAGACAGAGAATGACATCAGTGACAAATTGAATAATGAGTGTTAGCATCAAGGAGCATTTAAAATAAGTCACTAAACAATTAAACTTGAAATGTCAGAAGATCCTACAGCTTATGCAAGGTCTGTCCTGGAAGTATCTAACCATTGTTAATATAACAAGAACATAGTACATGGCTGGATACTGTCCAGACAGACCTGGTGTATAGATTTTATATATATATATGTGTGTGTGTGTGTGTGTGTCTCTCTCTATATATATGTGTATATATATATACACATATATATATATAAGCTTTATAGAGGTACCCAGATTTGTTAACAGTCCTAAAAATTCATATGCTATTACCAATTATGGATTTGGAAGTTGAAAGTTTTCTTAAATTAGTGATAACTATAATTATTGAGTAATTTTAGTCTCTCATGGTGCTGGAATGAATTTTCTTTCCATTCTTGCTAAAAGAGTGTTATAAAATCTGTTATATGTGGCAAAAAATGTAGTAAAAGTGATCATAAAGTATGTTAGCAGTTAATAAAATAATATTTTTCTGGGAAAATAAAGAAAAGCAGCAACACAAATGCAATTTTTTTGCTCAGCAAGAGATGCTTTCTCTCCTTGGATTTGAATTGTCGTGTACCAAAAACCAAAAAACATGTAGTTCATGTCCAGGCCAAAATACAGAAAAAAAGTGCATAAAGATGCTTATCCAAGCTTTATTAATAACAGGGAATAATGCCCGAGTGTTTTACAGTAGGGAGTTGGGACATGACATTATTGTAGCATTATGCAGCCATTAAAGCTCATGTTTCTGAAAAGCTTCTAATAACATTGGAAAATTGCTATGTCATAATCTTGGGGGAAAAAACATAGAGTAAAAATTGAACCCTTCTATGACTTCAGGTACATTAAAATATGTCTCGATAAAACAGCCAAAGGGAGTAAAAACTTCCAGTGCCTCAAATTGCCTGAAAGCCAAGGGGCACTGCCCGTGGCCGTGGAGGGCGGGCCTGGGAGGACAGTGGCTGCTGACTCCCAGCTCGGTGGCAGGAGCTGGACGCTCAGTCATCAGTCTGTTTTCTCCTTCCATGTGAATTCGGGTCAGAGAATCCCGTGATTTGGAGGAAGCAGCCCCGGCCTCACTCTCGGGTGACTGGCCTTCCCTTCTCGGAAGACAGAGAGATTGTCATCGAGGCTGGCTGTGATGCAACCTGAGAGCTGTGCAGAACTCTGTGGGGCTCACACTGGGGCTGGGGCCTCAGAAACCAGCAGTGGCACGGAGGGGGAGGGGCAGAGCAGAAGCAAGTTCTCAAGATGTTCTGTTTACTCATGTCCATTGTGGGAGATGCACACTCACAGCTGAGTCAGCGAGGACTGAGGCTCTTGGCCAGAAAAACAAGCCCTTATGTTCAGAGACTTGCTCACCATGTACCCCCACCACACATATATGTGCGTACATGCACACATACATGCACACATGCACTTACACACATACATATACACACGCACTTACATGCAGTGCCAGGGACAGCCCAGGATCCCTGAGGACCTCTCCCCTCCCACCCCCACCCCACACCCACACAAGTCATCACTCCTTTCTGATCAAGAATTGGCCAAGTGGTTCCTGGAGGAGATCAGCAGCTCTGTCCTGGGGCATTGCCCGGATTCTTTCTGCCCAGTGGAGGTGGAAAGGGGCTAACTGCTACTTAAACCACCTTTCAGGAGCGCCCTCTGGTGCACTCTCCCTGGCCAGGGCATACAGCTGGGGCAGACAATCCTGTCCTTCCCTGGGCCCACATCTGGAAGCTGATGAGGATTGGCACCTAGAGCCTCTCATCAGCATGTGACTTTTGGTTGCAATGGCAAAGTTGGACCTCACCCTCAGGTTGCCACCCAAAGCCCAGCTACAATTCCTCAGGCAGCTGTGGAGTGGAGCCCTGGGCCTGGCTGGTGAGCCGGGGCACCACCTGCACTCAGCTCTGTGTCCCTGTTGCCAGCATGGGGCTGGCACCATCGTAGGTGCTCAGCGACCCTCGCGGGAATGATGAATTGGAACTCACTGTTCCTCCTAAACAGCGTGGCCTGATTCAGTCCTCAAGAATCCAAAGTCCCGCAAAGACTATAGCACCATCCCATGCGTGTATTCAAATTGGGGAAAAAAGTAACTGCAAACAAAACTCTCACTTCTTCCCCCGTAGAATGACCTCTTTAAACGTTTTTTGTTTGCTTGGAAATAACAAATCCAAATTCTTTCAAAAAGCAAACTATCACTTTTTTCATCCCCCCTTTTTGGGGGGCTCTGCTTTGCTGGGCTGCTCTACATACAGTGGGTGGTCTTGCACATTACTCTGCCAGCTTTTCTGTTACTTGGACTTTTTTAGGTTCCAGCTTTATCTTTTCACCCTCTATTTAAACACTGTAAAAGATACATAAAACTTACCATTTTGACCATCTTGACCTGCACAGATCAGTGGCACTAAATACACTCACATTGTTGTGCAACCACGACTATTTCTCCTCCAGAACTCTTCTATCTTGCAAAACTGAAACCGTCTTTTAACCCCTAAT
>RJWJ010013010.1:0-40766 GCA_004363605.1 Indri indri
TCTCTCTTCCTCAGTTTCCTCTTATATAAAATGAGGGTTAATAATAATACCTTCCTCATAGAATCATTAGGAGGATAAGGTAAGTAAATATTCATTTGTAAAGAATTTAGGACATAGAAAGTTTGTATAAGGGTTTGTTAAAAAGAGAGAAAGAGAAAGAAGGAAGCAGAGTAAGGGATGTTGGATGCTTTGCCACCCTCGTATCTCTTCCCAGTTCTTTAGTAACAGAGGCCTCTTCCCTATAGGACACTGTCCCCGTCCCCTCATCTGTTCACAGCGGGGTCCTAGGACCAGGATAAGAAGTTTCTGCTAGCACAGTGATGAAGTCAGAGTTGACCTGCTAAAACTTCCTATAGTTCAACTTCATAGAAGTTGGTCCAGAATCCTCCCTCAGGCTTTTCGGCAGGATCTACAAGAAAAGACTGCCGTTCTTTGGTGTAGCTCAGCCAGTGGGCAAGAATCTTGAGATACTCATGGCCATTTGTTCTGATAATACCATTTCATATCCCCAGTCAAAATCCCCATCTCCTCCTACACCCCAAACCTGCTCCACCCACACCCTTCCTTATCTCCATCCTCACAGCATCTCAAAGACCTCGACTCCCCTAACCCACACTATACAAACAATCCATCAACATATTATTATGCTGTAAGTTCCTTCAAACAAATCCAGAGTCCAGCCACACTCACCATCTTCTCTGGGTCAAGCCACTGCTGAACCTCTCAGGGAGGACCACAGAGCCTCTCCTTATTATCCTTGATCCCTGCATGAGAAAGTCTATATTGTGATCCTTTAAACAGGTAAAGATATCATGTCACTCTTCCACTCAAGGTACTGCAATGACTCCCCCTTTTTTCTTGAGGCAAAAATCAAAGCCCTTACCATGGTCTACAAGAGTCCATCTAATTTGGTTTCTCATTATCTCTGACTTCTTCTCCTACAGCTTTCTCTCAAGCTCACTTCTCTCTCGCCCAATGGCTCTCTTATAGTTCTGGGAATACACTGGCCATGTATCCGCACTGGGATGTTGAATTCCGTTGGCTTTGCCTGGAATAGTCTTTTCCCCAACATTCCCTTGGCCAATTCCTTTGCCTCCTTCAAGTTTTTAATCAAAGCTCATCTCTATGAGGTATACACTAATCAACGGGTTAATTAATTCTGCAACTTATGCATACCTCACTAGCCTATTTACATGTTCTACTGTATCTTTTTTCCAACAGCAGTTATTACCTTTTATCAATCTGCATAATTCACTGGCTCATCATCTTTATTGTTCATGGCCTACTACCTTGCTGCATCATATATTATAAAATACAAGCATTTTGGAACAGAATTCCTTTTATCACTTTGTTCTTTAATGGATCTCAAGGGCCTCAACCAGTGCCTGATATATAACAGGTGCATAATACATATTTATTGACCTAATCATTTGGGTTCATAGTACATCGGTACATGAAGCCAGATTTCCCTTGGGATTTTTGTTTATATAAACAATAAATTATTTATTTTGCCTTGGCTAGTATGAACTGGCATTCCGTCACTTCTAAGAAAAAGAGTTCAAAACAAATTACATAATATACTATTGCTTGGCTATACCCTTGATGTCCTATTGATAGATATTTATGTGATTGCCAAATGTCTTCACAATAAATTATACTCATGAACATTCTTGCATATATAAATTTTTAACTAGCCCAATTATTTTTTTCTAAGGATAAATTCCTTCCAAAAAAATTATAGAAGTAAAATTCCTGGATCAAAGATTTTTGAAATATATTGCCATATTACACTTTAGAATGGGTATTCCAATTTATAATTCTGCCAGCAGTAGAATAGGCTGTTCCTTTCCTCACACTTTGGCCAACATCAAGAGCAGAATAGTAATATTTCACTGTAGTTTAAATTTCAGTTTCATTAATAAGTAATGAGGATGAATATTTTTAATGTTTATGATCATCTGAAATTTATCATATCCTTTGCTTGTTTTTGTCTATTTAGAAATTGAATAATAAAAACATTTCTTCACATTTATTAAATTTATGTTATAAAACTGTGTTAGCATTTATAGACAAATGACCAGCATTTAGTGAACACCTATATCTGCTAAGCACTGAGCTAAGAACTTTACCATAATTTTTCTTGAATCTTCACAGAAAAGCAAAGCAAGCACAATGATATCCATTTAACATGAGCATACTGAGGCACAAGAGTGGGTAAGGTATTTTTCCAAGAGAAACCAGCCACTTTGTGGTACAGCTGATATTTGAGCTAAGCTTCCTTGGCTCCCAGTCAAGTGTATCCCTTGGGTGCACCTGCCCATCATCATTCCTTTTTGTGGTATAAGCTGGGGCATGTGGAACTTACTACTGTGTTAGGAAGTTGAGGATCTCCTATTGATCCCCAAAGAGGGCAAGGGGGTGTGCTATAAGGTGGGCATGTGGAAGAAGGGGAGAGAGGGAAGCAGGATATCAATTCACATATGTCATTCTGGGATAATGTTTGGGTAGTCATCAGTATTTCTGCTTCAGAGGGTCATATCTGTATACAAGCATCTCTGTCTAAGAGGATGACCTAGTAATAGCCCTCAAAATCTTGGGATTTCCTTCCAGAAGAATTTAATTGATGCTTATATGTCAAGATCAAGCAGTTTTGGAGTCCATATTTGGATCAACCCAGGAACAGGAGAGCAGTATAGGACATCAACCTTTGTCCAAGATATTTACAGTGGTGGCACTTTGGTTATTCATGATGGAAATCCATCCAAGGAATTTATTGTATGCCATATAGACTGTAAAGAAGAGGAAGATGAACTAGAACCAGGGACTTAATTACTAACCAGCCCTGCTTCTTCACTCACCCTTGTTTCTTCTTGCCTGTCTCCTTTCTTTCCATTTCTGCTTTACTGCTCTAGACTGTAGAGAAGAGACTCTCTCTCTCTTTTCATCTTTGTCTAAAGAAAGAAATAGATTAAAAGAGAAAGAGTCTGTCTTTGTCTCTTTTTCTCTCTCCTTCTCTTTCTCCCTCTCTCATTCCCTTTTACAGGCTGAATTGTGTCCTCCCAAAATTCACATATTGAAGCCCTAATCCCTATTTAGCACCTACAAGTATGTATTTGGAGGTGGGACCTTTAAAGAGATGATTAAGTTAAAATGAGGCCCTTGGCATGGATCATAATTCAATCTCACTGCTGTCTTTATAAAAAGAGGAAGTTTGGACATAAAAAGAGACACCGGAGTGGGTATGCACAGAGGAAAGACCATGTGAGGACATAGGGAAGAAAGTGGCCATCTGCAAGCCAAGGATACAGGTTTCAGAAGAAACCTTCAGAGAGAACCTGGCCCTGATGACACCTTGATTTTGGCCTTCCAGCTTCCAGAACTATGAGAAAATAAATTTCTGTTGTTTAGCCACCCAGTCTATGGTATTTAGTTATGGCAATCCTAGTAAACCTTAGCAAACCTCTCTTCTCTCTTCCCCCTTTATCTTTCTTTCTCTAACCCTCCTTTCTGTTACAGTTTGAAAAATCCCTCTGATTGGACCACCTTGGGTTATGTACCCAATCATTATAGTGAAAGATCAAGGAACCAAAAATTCCCACTAGAACCATAGATTTAAAGTGGGGCAGGGGAAGGATGAATAACTCCCTCCACACACACTCCAGAAGTGGGCAAGCCTTCCTCAAAGTGGGGGAAGAGGGTTGGACAGAAGGCATGTGTGGCTATCTGCTAGACTCTAGGAGGCTATGTCAAAGGCTGCCATTGATTTGTCAGACAAAGGATACTGAGAGGTTTTCCAGGGCCAAACATAAATATTCTAAATCAGGGGGTCAAATTTAATAAAAATTAGGAAGAATTGGACAGGTATATAAAAACAAAACAAAATAAACATGCAAACAAATAAACAAAATCCAGGCTGTCAACCTAGAGGTGGCATGAATCAATGGACATATTTTGCTACATAATTATTTACCTGCAGGGACAGGTTTTACCAGTACAGCTGTAAGACTTAAAACATTGTATCCTGATAAAAGTCCAAGGTTGAAATACTAACATCTATGAACCTCCAATACCTTGGATTCAAAATGGAAGAAATGATTCCTATCTCATCTGTGATATTTGGCACATAATAGATACTTGATAAATAAATATCTGGCATCAATCTTTGCAACATAATATCGGAATGCTTTTGGAACTAAGTCCTATAACATTGTAAAATATTATTCTCATTTGAAGAAATCATTCAGATCCCTAGAACTTAGGAAAAAATGCAAAGATGTGGAGAAAGGAATCTAAGTTTATCTGTTAATTTTTGATATGAAATGCATTTCATCTATTTTAGATTGGCATGAAAAGTATGTCATCACAAAATTTTGTAAAATGATGAGGTACACATTGTTAGTGCTTATCACTATTCAGTTTTTCTTTTCTTCCTGGACATTTGGTGACTGGACTTTCTAGCCCCCTTGCGGTTGGGCAGAGTCATGTGATAAGTTCTGGCCAATGAATCAGAAAGAGGAGTAGCCGCATTGCTTCTAGGTTGAGACTGTGAGAAGCTCCCGCACCATTCTCATCTCAGTTTTACTTTTCTCCTGTGGTAGTGCTTTAGTTTGAACATGTTCCCCCAAATTTCATGCGTTAGAAACTTAATTTATCAATGTGGTAGTATTGGGGGTGAGCCTAGTGGAAACCATTTGGGTTGTGAAGGCTTTGCCTTCATGAATGAGAACTAACAATTATTGGTTAGTTTCCATGGAGGAGGGTAGTTATCATGAGACCTGGATGTTATAAAAGGTGAGTTCAGTTTCTTTAGCTGTCTCTTGCTTTCTCTCTCACCACGTGATGACTTCCAGTGTTATAAAGCAGCAGGGGGCCCTTACCAGATGCTGGCACCTTGCTCTTGGGCTTCCCAGCATCCAGAACTGTGAGCCAAAATAAACCTCTTTTCTCTATAAATTACCCAGTCTGTGGTATTCTGCTATAGCAACAGAAGACGGACTACCACAAATGGTATTCATGGAGAAGGTCTCATATTGTGTTGGCAGAGCCCTGTAGAGTTGCCCAAACCCAGGCTGGCATTGCATAAGTGAGAAATAAACTTTCGTTGTGTGAAATCTCAGGTTTGAGAATTTTTCTTAAGGCAGCACGATACAGGCAAGCTCAGGAATGTAGGAGCCTGGATACTGTAATTCTAAAGTACTATTCCCTGACTCCAGGTATCAGACTCCAGTTAGAGCCTCTTTGATTTACCAAAAACACAACTTGACCCTTGCTGGCCTGAGCTAAGATGTGACTTTTTCTGCTTAGAGTCTCTGTTCCCAGATGGAGATTGTTTTGTAAAATCATTACGCCACTTTATTTCTTTCTAATACACTGTTTCTATTCTGTTACTGTACTTTAACATGGTTTATGATAGCTCCCCTTTCCTCCTTTTAAATGATACAAATACTTTAGCATTCTTTCATACTTCCACTCTTTCACCATTCATCTTACATGTTGATTTTTAAATATCAGTTTCCCCTTGTTTTTATATTTCTAAATTGATCAAAACCATTGTTGTCTAATTAATTTGTATTATTGACATTTACCTACAAGTTTATCCATTTTTAAAATTTACCATTCTCCTTACAGCACATATCTTCCTTTTTCTGGGTTTATTTTTCTTTTTCGTGAAGTAAATCATTTAGCATATTTTTGTTTGTTTTTGATTTTGTTTTAGCGAAGGTCTGTTAGTGGTTACATCTCTCAAAGTTTGTCTTACAATTTGTTTATTATTCCCTCACTCATGAATGATAGTTTAAGTAGGTATATAATTCTGGGCTGATAGTTATTTTCTTTTAAAACTTTGACGATATTGTTTTATTGTTTATTAGTTTCTAACGTTGCTGTAGAGAAGGTATGCTGGTCTGAAATATATTCTTTCTTAGCCGATCTGTTTTTTTTTTTCCTCCTTAATTGCTTCCAAGACCTCCTGTTTGTCTTTAGTTTCTTAAATCTTTCACTAAGATGTCTATATTAGGATTTATTTTTGTTTATCCTTTGCAGGACTCAAATGTTATTCTTAATATGAACATTCCCGCTTTTCCTCGATTCTGGAAAATTGTCAGGTATCGTCATATCTGGCCTCTCTCCATTTTGTAATGTTCTCTCCTTGTGTAATTACTAATAGACACATGCTGGAATGACACACTCTATCCAGTTCCTACATCTTTTGTTCATTTGCTGCATTCTGGGTATGTTCCTGGGATCTATTTTTCATTATTACATAGTTCTCTTTAAAGAGTTAGTTGTGGCTAATTTGCTCTTTAACTTGTCCATTGAGTTTTCAATTTCAATGACTGTTTTGTTTATGGAAGTTCTATTCGTCTGTTCTTTCTTTCATAGTGTTCTTTTCTTATGTTTCTAATTTATTCTTTTATGTCTATGATTTCTCAACACATTTATTTTATAGTCTCAATCTTGTTTCTAACATTTGAAATACTTGGTGTTCTAAACAAATTTCTTTTGTCTTCTGACATTAATCATAGTTTGCTTGCCTTTTATATGGAGAAGCAGTTTAGCAAAGAGTTAAGAAAGCATTTTGAGTCCAGAACGCATGAGTTTGAATCTCAACCTTGCCATTTATTAGCTGAGTTATATTGAAATAGTTACATAAACATTGACTTTTCATGCCTCACTTTCCTCAAATATAAAACAAGCATATTAATAGAACCTATTTTATTGAGACATTATATATTAATATAATATTATATTTAAAACAATTAAAAGAGCCTAACACATAATAATTGCTCAAAAATGTTAGCTCTCTGTCATCACCACCACCGCCACCACCATCATCATCATCATTAATTTGTTTTATGCACTCATCTTTAGTGGGCTTCGTCTTTTGGAATCCTGTGAGTCCTGGTTTGGTGGGGTACTCCTGCTGGTGGTTTTCCATTTGTTTCTCTCAGGAAGCTCAGGAAAAATTTCAGTCTGGACCCATACCACATTTTAATTTATTGGGCTTTGTGTTACTAGACACAGTGTGAATTGAACCCCCAAACCTGCAGATCAGCAGGCACATATTAGGCCCAATAAATGTAACTCTTTGTTGGTCTGTCTACATGGCTCTCAGTCTTTCTGTATTTCACTACTTTTCTATTATTTCTGTCTCTCTCCCACCTCACCTACTTGTATGTCTTTCTTCTTTGGCTTCATTTTACCGCTTTTTATAAACTTATTGCAAGAATCCATTAGTTTATTCCCAGAGTCTAGCTCAATTTTTGATGCAAGTAAGAACTCATTGAATATCTGAATAAATGATGACATTTCCCCTTTGTGGAAAAGGCAATTTGCTGTTTTGGATCCAAGCTGAAAATGTACCACCTGTTAGAAGACACCCTTATTACCATGATATTCCTACTACTTCCACCATTACTAATGGTGTGATATTAGTCACTTAAATGCCTTTAACACTTATTCTCTGCCAGGGACTTTACTGTAATACATGCACAAACTCATAAAATCCTCATAATCATCTTAGAGGAAAGATACTATCCTTACTTTCCTTTTACTGATGAGGAAATGGAAAAGTTAAATAACTTGTTTTAGATGAGTATTTCTCAATTGGGGACAATTCTATTCTCTCCCCAGGGGACATTTGGCAATGTCTGGAAATATTTTTGGTTTCCACAGCAAGAGAGGGGGGTGCTACTGTCATCTGTTCAGTAGAGTCTAAGGATGTTACTAAACATCTTGTAATGTACAGGATTATACACTTATAATTTAAAAAATCTGGCCTTGAATGTTAATAGTGCTGAAGTTGAGAAAAGCTGGGTTAAATAGTGAACAGAGATTTTTTTCATTACTTTTGACATCATATACACTTTATTTTGCATGCTCCTATATTTTTGTAAATAGTATATATCTATATTATTTAAGTCTAATCTTTCATTCTTTATCTCTTCATGGGTGAATTTAGCTAATTTACATTTACACACTTACTGTTAGTATAAATCTTATATCTACCATCTTAATTTATTATTGCAGTCTGCTACTTCGATCTTTTATTTCTTTCAAAAGATGATATCCATATCAAGGGCCATAAGTCCTACTTAATGTCCTTGTGGATAATGGAAGGACTATATGGTGAGAAAATATTAATTTAAAATTAAATATTTTGGGGGAGGAGACCTCTCCCTGTTGGCTATCTATAAAATGAGTTGAGGGGTTGCTGGATTGGACAATTTAACAATTCTAACATGATGATTATATTAATAAATTGTACTGTATTTGGAATTCATTCTAAATGAGTATAGGCATTTCTGGTTTTATCGTGCTTTGCTTTATTGAACTTTGTAGATATTGCAGTTCTTACAAATTGAAGGTTTGTGGCAAGCCTGCATTGGGCAATATTGACATCATTTTTCTAATAGCATGTGGTTACTTTGTGTCTCTGTGTCACATTTTGGTAATTCTTGCAGTACTTCAAACTTCACTGTTATTTGTGTGTCCATTCTGGTGATCTTCAATCAGTGGTCTTTGATGTTACTATTGTAATTATTTTGAATGCCACGAATCATGCCCATATAAGGCGGTGAACTGAATTGGTAAATGTTGTGTGTGTTGTGACTGCTCCATTGACTGGTTATTTACCATCTCACTCTCTCTCCTCAGGCCTCCCTACTCCCTGAGATATGACAATATTTAAATTAGGCCAATTAATAACCCTACAATGTCCTGTAAGTGTTTAAGTGAAAGATGGGTTGCACACTGCTCACTTTCAATCAAAAACTAGAAATGATTAAGCTTAGTAAGGAATGTCAAAACTGAGATAGGCCAAAAGCCAGGCCTCTTGTGCTAAGTTGTGAATGCAAAATAAAAGTATTTGAAGGAAATTTAAAAAGCTACTGCAGTGGACACACAAATGATAAGAAAGCAAAACAGTTTTATTGCTGATATAGAGAAAGTTAAAGTGGTCTGCATAGAAGATCAAACCAGTCACAACATTCCCTTAAGCCAAAGTCTAATCCAGAGCACGGCCCTAACTCTCTTCAATTCTATGAGAGAGGTGAGAAAGCTGCATAAGAAAAACTTGAAGTTAGCAGAGGTTGGTTCATGTGGTCTAAGGAAAAAAGCCATTTTCATAACATAAAAGTGCAAGCTAAAGCAGCAAGTGCTGATGTAGAAGCTATAGCATGTTATCCAGAGGATCTAAGATCATTGATGGAGGCAGCTACGCTAAACAGTAGATTTTCAGTGTAAATGGAAAAGCCCAAAACTGGAAGAAGATGCCATCTGGACTTTCTTAGCTGGAGAGAAGTCAATGCCTGGCTTCAAAGCTTCAAAGGACAGGCTGACTCTCTTGTGAGGGGTTAATGCAGGTGGTGACATTAAGTTGCAGTCAATATTCGTTTACCATTCCAAAAAATCCTGAAGCCCCTAAGAATTATGCTAAATCTACTCTATTTGTATTCTACAAATGGACCAACAAGGCCTGGATGATAGCACATCTCTTTATAGCATGGTTTACTCCGTATTTTCAGCCCACTATTGAGATCCACTGCTCAGAATAAAATATTTCTTTAAAAATTACTGTTCACTGATAATGCACTTGATCACCAATGAGCTGTGATGGAGATATACAAGGAGATTGACGTTATCTTCATGCCAGCTAATACAACATCTATTTTATAGCTCATGGGGTAATTTCAACTTTCAGTTCTTCTTCTTTGAGAAATACGTTTTGTAGAGCTGGAGCTATCATAGTGATTCCCCTGATGGATCTGGGCAAAGTAAATTGAAAATCTTTTGCAAAGTTTTTGTCATTCTAGATGCCATTTGAGAACATCTGTGATTTGTGGGAGGAGGTCAAAATATCAACATCAACAGGAGTTTGGAAGAAATTTATTCCAACCCTCATGGATGACTTTAAGAGGTTAAAGATTTCAGTGAAGGAACTAACTGCAGATATAGAGGAAATAGCAATAGAACTAGAGTTAGAAGGGGAGCCCGAAAATGTGACTGAAGTGCCGCCATTTCATGGTCAAACCTGAACCAGTGAGGAGTTACTTCTTATGGACCAGCAAAGAAAGTGGTTTCTTGAAATGAAATGTGCTCCTGGTGAAGATGCTGTGAACATTATTGAAATGACAACAAAGGACTTAGAATATTATATAAACACAGTTGGTAAAGCAGCAGCAGGGTTTGAGAGCATTGACTCCAATTTTGAAAAAAAGTTCTGTTGTGGGTAAAATGCCAGCAAATAGCATTGCACGCTACAGTGAAATCTTTGGTAAAAGAGAGTCAATGGACACAGCAAACTTCATTGTTATTTTCTTTTAAGCCACCCCAACCTTCAGCAGCCACCATCCTGATCAGTCAGCAGCCATCAACATCAAGGTAAGAGCCTCTTTCAGCAAAAAGATTACGACTCATTGAAGGCTCAGATGATTGTTAGCATGTTTTAGAAATAATGCGTTTTTAAATTAAGGCATGTACATTTTTTTAGACATAATGTTTTTGCATACTTAATAAACCACAGTATAGTATAAACACAGCTTTTATATCTACTGGGAAACCAAAAAATTTGTGAGACTCACTTTATTGCAGTATTCACTTTATGGAGGTGGTCTAGAGCTGAACCAGCAGTACCTCCAATGAATGCCTATAGATTTTAGCTGCTTTTGCCACACAAATAAAAAATAAACAGGTGACTGTGAGATGATAGACATGTTAATCCGTTTCATTATGGTAACCCTTTTACTATTCATAACATCATGTTGTGTTCCTTAAATATAAATAATAAAATTTACTTTAAAAATTAGACAAGTGTTTGTTTTAGCAGATACTTTACTGCTGCTCTTTGAATATTGATGTGGATGTGCCTTCTCCCTGACACACTAACTTTTATACATTCTCGAAGACAGCCAGGACCATATGGCTTCTTCTGGCCAAAATCACTTCTGGACTGACACATTTAAGAGCTACTTTGTGATCCTTTTTCTATCTCTTTTCCTGCCAGGAATAACAACTAAGCTTTCTTTTGAGATGATATAGCCTTCTTTAGTCCAGGTCAGTCAGAGACCCTGGATGACATCTCATGTGAGTAAAAAGAAAAACTTATTGTATTAAGCCACCGAGAATTTTGAGTTTGTTTTGTTATTACAGCACGGTCCAGTTACATCTTCTCAGATCACAGTTGGCCGAGAGAAAGTTTGAGTCAGACATTTTTCCATCTTTACTGAGGTACAATTGACGAATCAAAAAATATATATATTCAAGGTGTACAATGTGATGATTTGATATATGTGTACATTGTGTAATGATTACCATACTCAAGTTAATTAACACGTCTAGCCCCTTTGCAAGGGAACAGAATTGTAGAATTGTAGGTATAGAGAGAGGATGGTGAAATTTATTCACCACCTTCTTTATGTTCCTACATCATTTAGTTCTCACTTCAAACATAGCATGTGTTCTATATGCTGTATTCCAGTGTATATTTTCTCACTGTTCAGTTCCACTAGACTGTGAGATCCTTATTCAGAATTTTATGTCAGGATGATGCCTTATTTATCCTCACAGCCACAGACCTGATAGGGTGCCAGGCACAGAGTAGGTTCATGAATGTTGAGCAACATCATGAATGTGTAAATAGAGAAAAGCAACTGACACAGGACCCTACATGCAAGTGGATGTTCAGCAAATACTTGGTTGAATGAATGAATAAATGAGTATCTGAATACATGCAAGAGTGAATGAGGCCATTGTACGCCAGTAAAAAAGAGTGGAAGTTACAAGATTTGTAAGCAGGACCTTAAAAGCAAGAGTGAGGGGGCCTCCGAGAACCAGGTATTTAATGATCTCTGTGATGCACTCAATAGTGTTATATTTTCTTGAACACAATAAGAGAGTTGTCTAGAAACCAGTTTCTGCCCCTTGGTGATGGTGTCCTTGGCAGTGTTTGTGGAGAGGTAAGGGTTCCCTGAACTCATGGGAGTGGGGGAGCTTTACTTAGTGAGGGTTCAGGGCAAGCAGAAGCGTATATTAGGAAAGAAGCTGCTATAACACCAATTATACATCTAGGGCTTAAGGAAAGCTGTCAAACCTGGATGGAGGAGGACAGGCACAGGGATAGAGGATAACGCTTCTGGAGTCTGCACTAACTTGATAAGGTGTTCCAGGTGTGGCTTGGAGTCTGGGAGGTGGTGGTGTTCCAGGATATAGGAAAGCATCCTGGATAGAGGGCTGAGCCTGGCTACTGCTTTGGGGTCCAACTTCCAGGCAGTCTCTACTTGGCAACCAGGAGCACCCCCCATGTGCCTATAGACATCCTGTAACCCGAGCTGCCTAAGTGAATCAGGGATGTCTAGTTTCTATGCATCTACTCTGAGATTGCTACTAGAAATGAGTTCCTCTAATGCCTGTTTTATTTTTATGTCATACTTGATTTATTAACAATTATGAGATGGGGTGAGATAGTTGGTGTGATCAAGCCTTGCACTGTAGTTAACCCTGAGCTGCGAGGGATGTGGGCTGGGGAATGCACTCTGACTATGATAATGAAAGGGCCTCACATTTATTGGACAGTTCCTAGATTCTTGGGGTGCTCTGCTAAGGATATTTTCATAAAAGCATGACTCCTGAATTTAAATACTATGGTAAAAATTGTCAGAATCATTTAAACTTCTCAGCCTTCACCTTCCTCCTCCCAGAAATGAGGATAACAGTGCTATTATTACCTCATGGGTCTGCTGTGAGTATGAATGATTTAATACAAGTAAAAAGCTTAGAACAACCTGGCATATGGTGAGCCCTCAGTCAATATTATTGATTTTTGTTATTATTGTTTAATCCTCACCACAATTCAGTGGGTCCCATTGATATTCTTACTTTCCCTATACATACATTGGGGGCAAATTTGTGAGGTCTGTAAGTGATACAGCTAGGATAGGAAACTATACCTGTCTGAATCTGGACCCTGGGCTCTGAGACACTGGGTTTAATTGTGTCTCCCAAATCTATGGAACAAGCTTCAGAATGTGACCTTATTTGGAAATAAGGTATTTGTAGATATAATTAGTTAAGATGAGACCATACTGGATTAGAATGGGCCCCAAATCCAATATGACTTGTGTCCTTATAAGAAGAGAAGATGCACAGAAGTAAGCCCAGGGACAGCCATGCAAAGATGGAGGCAGAGACTGGGTTGTTGCAGCAACAAGCTAAGGAGCTCCAGGAGTTGCTGGGAACTACCAGAAGTTAGGAATTGGCAAGGAAGAATCTTCCCCGAGAGCCTTCAGAGGGAGCATGGCCCTGCCTGCACCTTGACTTCAGATTTCTGGCTTCAGATCTAGGAGGAAACAAGTTTCTGCCGTCCTAAGCCACCCAGTTTGTGGGAGCACTTTGTTATGTCAGCCTTAGGAAACTAAGATTGCCACTCTCCTCCTTGCTTCTGTTTCGGGGGATAGAGTGTATGGGATTCTCTGTGCAGTCTTTCCTGCGCCTGACTGGCAAGGTTATTTTTAACTTTATCTTGTGAAGCTCATATTGAGGGATTTTCTCACTTTTCAGTAGGAGTTAGACTTTACACCCCAACACGCAAGTTTTTAAAGTGGCAGAATTGCAGAAACGGCTTGTGAAGACGCCTAGAGGGTAAGAAAAGCTTTGGCCTGTGATGGTTGTAGTCTTTGGGCAAAATCCATCGTCATCACCATTATCATCAAAATAATTCCAAACATTATCATGCCAAGCTGATTCAGTCCACTTTGTGGTGCTCTAAAGAAATGCCTGAGCCTGGGTAATTTATAAAGAAAAGAGGTTTATTTGGCTCACAGTTCTGCAGACTGTACAGGAAGCACCTCACCAGTATCTGCTTCTGGTGAGGGCTTCAGGGAGCTTCCAGTCAAGGCTGAAGGTGCAGGGGGAGGGAGCAGGCGTGTCACACGATGAGAGAGGGAGATGAGGGAGGTGGTGCCAGGCTCTTCTAAACAACCAGCTCTTATGTGAACTAAAAAGCAAGAACTAACTCATTATTGCAGGGAGGGCACAAGCCGTTCATGAAGGATCCACCCGTATGACACAGACACCTCCCACCAGTCCCCATGTTTAACACTGGGATCAAATTTCAACATGAGATTTGGAGGGGTCAAACATCAAAACCATATCACAAGCACTAAACTAGGCCCATTAAGTGAACTGTCTCATTTAATCCTCATTAGACACCACAATGCGGCTACTATTATCCCCATTTTACAGATGAGAACACTGGCTCAGAGTGTAAGCAGGGTGTCACACTGGGATGAAGTACCAGTGAACTCTTGTCCGACTCCCTTAATCGTCAGGCTTGATGCATGGGAGCTTCTTGGAAACTTCTGTGGAAGTAAAATCACTGGAATAAGCAAACCTGGTTTGCACCTAATAGATGACATTATTCTACCAGATGAGGATAAAAATCACTCTGTCCACCTTGAGTCCAGCACACTTTAAATGGCTGGAACTCAGTAAAATCAAATTGCTGTTTTCAGCTTGAGAAGCTACAAAACAGTGGTAAAGAAAAAGAGAGAACAATAATCACAGGTTAGTTTGGAATCAGAGGTTAGTACTTTTGTATATTTCACTGAGAAAATTTATCAAAATGATGTCAGAGAGTATTTCCATGGCTCAACAGAGGCAAGATTTTTCATAGACAATCAACAGAATACAAAACTTATACTAGGAAGGAAAATAACAATTTAGTGAGTGCCTTCAAAGTTCCAGACCCTGCTTTATACATATTTTCACATTAATTCTTACTACAACCCACAAGGCAGGTATCAAAGATCCCTATGTTATAGATAATCAAAGTGGGGCTTGGAGACGTCATGTGACCTTCCTTAGGGAAAAAAATCCTCATGTCTTTGACTCCAAAGGATACTTATAATTAACAGGCACTTCACACTTATGTTCCAGAAACTATTTTAAAAGATTTAACATAGATTGACTCATTTAATACTCACAGCAACTGTAAGAGGTAAGTTTTGTTACTATCCCCATTTTAAGATAGAGGCATTCAGGTGGGTTAAATCACTGTCCCGGGTCACCATGTATCAGAACCAGGATCTGCACCCAGGTGCTTCCAGAGCCTGTACTCTTTGAACTTTCATGCTATCAAACAAGCAGCGTGCTGTAGAAGCAGAAGTAGCAGCAGTTATAGCAGTAATAATAATAATCATAAATGAAATGTGACTAGGTTAAGAAAGGTTTTCTTGGTCAGAATTTCTCTTCAATGGTCTGCCCAGACTGGAGAGGATAGCAGGGGAGTAGGTCAGACCATAGAGATAGAAGTATTAGAATTTCCTGATAGGGAGGGATGGGGTGGTGAGGAGAGACGGGAGAGGGAGGCACGGCGGGCAGGAGGCAGGAGTTGTATGCATTAACATAGCTCAGCCATGTTGGGTAAACATTGAAAAGGAGCCAACACATCTAGAATTTTTGCTATAATTTTTCATTAACCTTGTTTCTCTGTGATACCATTATCTCCTTAACTATCCCCCGTTCTTTCAGCCATGGACTTGGGGACAGGGAAGTGGGGAAGAAAATGACTACTGTGTGCTATTATCCTAGGTACATTACGTAATTTAGTCCTAGAACAACCAACACTACAAAGTAAGGATAATTATCCCAATTTGAAAGGTGAGAAGAATAAGTCTCAAAAAGGTTAGTTAATTTTCCCAGCATCATTGAGCTAAATGACTTGTCCCAGAGAGAAAATAATTTGCCCAAGAAGTCGACCAAGCGGTTGGATGACTTTCCCAAGGTCATTCACATTCTGCCGGCTCCATTTTCTTTGCCCGATGCTGCCTTCTCATGTCCCAGAGCCTCTCTCTGTCCCTTCAGCACCAACACAGGGCTCCCTAAACATTTCTCCTAGGCACTCCATGAACATTTCTCTTGATTGAGTAACTGGGAGATGACCAAATCCAGTACAACGTTGGGCAGTTGCCAGTTTATTTTTCTAGATGTGTATCCAGGAGGGGCCCTCAATATCCTGGAAATGGAAGTCAAACAAATACCTAGTTTAATTCAGGTAATAACTTTACATGTATTGATGATAATTCTACATGATGCGCTCCCCAGCTCTCAAGGTCCTATTTATGGAAGCGTGAATGCTTTCTTTTAGACATTACTGCCAGGTGTTTCAGAGTTAATGGAGGAACCATAATGATCAGGTCAATTTTTTACCAGATGCCTGCAGAGTAAGGAGACACTTCTACATCGTCTCCCTTGCTTACCTTGGGACCCGGTAGAGGGGTCACCATGTTCTTGGGTCTCAGTCCCTTTTCAGGAAAATGGGGATGTTAATGCTTTCATGAATTTTTACTAAAATGTACTCAAATGAGTCTTTAAGGTTTCTACTGGAAGGGAGGACAAATCCCGAGCTTTTGGGTTTTTTTTTTAACAGTCTTACTGCGTATCACTGATACATAAAGAACTGTGTATATTCAATGTGTACAATTTGATGAGTTTGACCAGAAGTAAACACCCATGATGCCATCACCAAAATCAAGAAAACTCCCAAAGTATTCTTACCACAAAAATAACAATAACAACAACAATAAAAATAAACAAGAACAAACAGACACAAGGAAACTTTGGGAAATCCCAAGCTTTGGAGACACACACCTGCTTTGGAGTCCTGGCTTTGTCAGTATAAGTCGGATCCTTGAATATATTCTTAACTTCCCAAAGCCTCTATTTCCTTAATTGTTAAAAAAAAAAAAAAGTGAAAAAAACCACCTTCCAGACTCCCAAGTGAATGGTTCCCCCCAGAGCTTTGCAATGCAGGGGCCTGGAAAGCATTTCTGGCCTGGATCTCTGCAGGGGCTTCCTAGGTGGGATCCCCAAGCCCATTCATGTCCCTCCACCGACCTCTCTCTACACAACAGCCAGGAACACATCAAGACATGGGTCAGATCCCACCCTTCTGCTTCTTAAAACCCCCCGACTGAAGGTGGGAGGCTGCAGAATCAAGCACTCTGCATTCCCCCAGAGAGACGAGACCTAGGGTCCAGCAGGATCTGCTGGAGTCAGTTTAATGAGCCTCAATGCTACATGGTGTCCCTCACCAGACATCCCTCCACAACACAAAGTGCATGACCAGGGTCTTCTGTGGGTGTAGTGAGAGATTGTGAAAAGAGCATCATCCTTGAGGCTAGACTAGCAAGGCTAGTAGTACAGACCTTGGGAAACTCACATAGTTCCTCCAAGCCTCAGTTTTCAGATCTCTAAAATGGGGGCAATGACACTTCTTTCAGAATGGCTGTGCTCACACAACCTCCTGTTGATCTACTGAGGCAGCCATCAGTCTGTATCATTATTACCTCCTTAGCTGGCCATTGTCACTACGATGCTCTAAGTTGCACTAGGGCATTGTGAAAATCAGCTGTGTTTACTGCTGTCTCCTCATATGCCTAGCACAGGGCCTGAAAGTGAGTAGTATTAAATTAGTGTTTGAAGATGCCCAGCCATGGTCTCTAACAGTAGGGATCATGTCTTACCAACCACTGTATTCCTAGTTCCTGGCACATATACCAAGGGTTATTGTCTTTCTCCCCTCTCTTTCTCATAGTTGGAGTCTCTGCAGAGACTGTCTTAGAGACAGCAAATCAGGACAAGCATAGCTCAGGAGGGTTGAGAGATGGACGTAAGCCACAGTGGTGGGGGAGTTTCAGACTCGTCATCTGTAGGGGTGACTTATTAGTTTCTATTCCAAAGCAAATAACCCCAAACTTAATGGTTGAAGACATCACACATTTATTAGGCTGTGGTTGCTGTGGGTCAAGAGTCCGGGCACCGCTTAGCTGGAGCTTCTTCAGAGTCTCACAAAAGTTCAGGCAAGGTGTCAGCCAGGACTATGTTTTCATCTGATCCTCGACTTGGGGAGGATCTGCTTCCACACTCATGTGGTTGTTGGCAGCATTCAATTTCTTGTGCACTGCTGGACGGAGGGCCTCAGCTTCTTGCTTCTGTTGGCCAGAGGCCACCCTCACTTCCTAGAGGCTTCTGTCAATACTTCTCCAGATGGATTCTGTTTGTCCCAAGAGATCCAGCTTCTCCCTGCTCTGTGCCCCATGGAGTGCATCAGCTCAGCTGTCTGCCTTCCAGCTTCTGGTTGGGTCGGACCAATGGGAGGCACTGGCAGGAAAGGCAGAGAAGGGGGAGATTGGGTCTGTGTTTCTGTTCCTCTGGATGTATACCTCCCAGGCCTTGAGCTGGCTTTTTTTTCTCCCTAAGAAAACATTACAGCATTTCATTCTCTAGCCACCTTCAGCTCCAGCTACTGTCTCTGGATCCTAGTAACTGTTTCTCCCCTTGCTACCCAGAGGAAGGGTTGTAAAGGCTCCCAGGTTTGTTTCCCCAAGGGGCTTCATTGTCCCTATCACTTTCCCTTAACCTGCTCACACTTTGAACATATTTCCTCTATAAACTCTCCTTATTTACCCAACTTGCATGTGTTATTTGTCCAGGACCCTGAGATAACCTCCTTTCAGAAACACATCCTGACCTCAACCTAATATAGGCTGAGTATCCCTTATCCAAAATGCTTGGGACTAGAAGTGTTTTGCATTTCAGATTTTTTTTGGATTTTGGAATATTTGCATTATACTTACTGGTTTAGCATGCCTAATCCCAAAATTCAAAATTTGAAATGTTCCAATGAACATTTCCTTTGAGTGTCATGTCAGCACTCAAAAGGTTTTGATTTTGGATTTTGGATTTTTGGATTAGGGATGCTCAGGCTGCACACAGTGGTATCAACCATTCCCTCTCCCTACCACTTTTGCCCCTCTGTGTAGTGACTCATCACCATTCCTATGCCCATCACATTGAATTGTAATTGAGTGCTTTGCATGTTTCTGACTGAGAGTTTCTGAAGAGTAGAGACCAGGTGTTAGATACCATCCCCTTGGGTCACAATATTTGGGGGACACTACTGACATTTGTCTGCAAGACATTCTGCATCCTCGCAAGAAACTGAAATGTTTTCTAATACCTCACTATTCATGTTGGTGAAAAATCCATTTGTAATGGTCAAAATCTGGAATCCAGCTCTGCTTTGCACATAAACAGAAAGTGACTTTTTGCACACTACTTTTATTTTTTTCTTTTGTAACTTTACCAAGACAGTTCACTACTTTGAAAATCAAGTGTTTGATGGCAGAGCTGATATTTAGCTAGTGTTCACTGGGTTCGCCTCACTGGTTTTGATGCCGACCTCCATCCTGACTGGTTTTGCATCAGTCATACAGATACCAGCTCTTAAATATCATGAAAATTGTCTCTCACAAAGTTCCTGCCCATTGTGGTATTTGAGTCACCAGCATGTTTAGCTGTTACATTCATTGTCATTTCTCAAATGTATGTAAATGAATATACATCCATGTTAGTTTCTTATTGCTGCTGTAGAAAATTGCCACCCACCTGGTGGCTTACGACAACACAGATGTATAATCTTTTATTAGCTTTGGAGGTTAGAAGTCTGGAAGGGATCACGCCGGGCTAAGATCAAAGTGCTGGCAGGGCTGTGTTCTTTCTGGAGGCTCCGTGAGAGCATCCATTTCCTTGCCTTTTCCAGATTCTGAAGGCTGCCTATGTTTCTTAGCTTGTGACCTTCAGTCCTCAAACCCACCAATGTCAGCTTGAGTCTTTCTCATGCCGCATCCCTCTGATACATATTCATTCTCCTCTTTCACTTATAAGGACCCTTGTGATTAGCGTGGGTCCACCTGGATAATGCAGGATAATCTCCTCATTTCAAGGTCATCTTTTTCCCCCAGTGCTTCATTCCTGAGATTATTAATGTAAAATTCCCTTTGTAATCTTAATCTTTTGTTGCCACATCACGTAATATATTCACGGGTTCAGGGGTTAAGAAGTTAACATCATCTACTATAACATAGCTATTCACATAGCTCTTCCTTAAAAATATCAAACAGAAAGAAAAGTGTCAGCAACAATCACTTAAAAATTGTCTTGCTTCTTTTAAATCCTTTCATGTTATTTATAAGTAAGGGTAAGCACCTAACAACATGACATCTTTTTGTGTAATTCTCCTTTATACTACACTTAGAGGATTACATCAATTTTATATTAATTTTTTAAATTATGTTTAAGAGAAGTTTATATTATACACAAACTTCATTTCAGAGCAGTAAAAGAGTCACTGCATTTATTTGTAATAAGATGGGAGTGTTGGATGTGATGAGTCTGAGAACTACTCTATCATATACACCTTGTATCTTTGCGATCCCGTGATTATGGCTGGCACACAGCAGGAGCTCAGGAAGTGTTTGGGGACTGACTGAATGGGCAGATAAATAACTTGCCTTCAACATTAGTATAGGTTGCTTGGTGGACACTTGCTGTGTGTTGTTTGAATAGCATCGCTTTAAGCAGAGATCACAATCTCTATGCCACTGACTTCTGCAATTGGGGACCATTTATGCAACATTCTGTTCCTTGAGAATAAGGCAAATTTTACACAGAGGGAACTCCTTTTACAGGTGGCCCTTTTGGGGAGATGAAACAGTTTCTTGTTTGCTCAGTGTAAATCTCCTAAGGAAAGGATTATAGCTTGATACTAATGAGCTCAAGAATGGAGCACTGAAAAAAGAAAACAGACAACAAACAAGCTAAGAGATCTCAGTATTATTTTGGAATACAATAGTCCCCCCTTATTTGCAGGGCATATGTTCTAAGACCTCCAGTGGATGCCTGAAACCATGAATAGTGCCAAACCCTATACATAATATGTTTTTTTCTATGCATACATACCTATGATAAGGTTTAAGTTAAAAATTAAGTACAATAAGAGAGTAACAATAACTAATAATAAAATAGAGCAATTACAATAATATTAATATAATAAAAGTTATGTGAATGTAGTCTGTCTCTTTCTCAAAATATCATATCGTGCTGTACTACAGGTAGCTGAAATTGTGAAAAGCAGAACCAGTAAGAGGGAACTGCTCTATGTTGCCCCTGGGGACCATTGATTTGCCTGATTCTTAGACTTTTTTCCTGTGTATTTTGTTGGTTGCTTCCTCTATTCTGCTCTGGAAATGATTTTACCTTCTACATATTTATCAGTCCTCTCCAGCCAACCCTATGCCTCTTCTGTGACATTGCTTCCTGTCTCGTTGTGTCCCTGAGGTTGTGTGTCTCCCGGAGATGCGCACTAGCTGATAGATGTGCAACGAATGCTCGTAGGTAAATCTTTATTTACAGGCTAAATCTTTAGAACCCCAACTGTTTCATTTTAAAAGGGGATTCACAGAGGTGTAATGACTTATCTCAGGTTATAGAACTAGTTTAGTTGCAGAGATAGACCACAAAGCATTGAATCAGGATTCTCAGCATATAAAATTTTGTGCTTGACAGGGAGGAAGATACAAAAAAACCCGTTTTTTATACAAAATGGAAGGATGTGGTTTCCTTGGTTAGTAAGAATCCAGAATGAATAGTATAGGTATGTTGAACATACACACATAATACATATATAATTATTAATATATAATTTCATTTAAAATAATATAGCCATTAAAAGGTACTATCAAAGTACAGAAATAATTTGCATAAAATACACATATTTAAGTATGAAAAGGAAACAATAAAAATGAGGGAAAAAAATGGAAAAAATAAAAGGAGAACTCAATGTGCAGAGTAATTTATATACAGACAGCAAATTTCTTTGAATGGCACATACAAATCTATGTAAATTAGCCTGCTTATTTAAGAAAAGGATATGCAAATAGGTGTCCATAGAAATTTGCGGCCCTTCATGTTGAAGTAGAAAACAAAATGCTTAATTTTCTCTAAAATTATTATTTTTCTTTCCATAATGTTCCTCTCAGGAAAGTCTAGGGACAAATTCTTGCACATCTAGCATTGTAGCCATCCATTCATCCACATATCTGTCTTACATGTACTCTCAGCCAGGCATTTTTCAGGGTTCTTGAGTTACAAAGGTAAAAAAGACTCAGAAGGTTCTAGTCCTTGAGGAGCTCAAAGTCTAATGGGGTCAAAAGATGTCCATGGTCTCTTATGACCACCGGGATCCTCGTGCACTGGAGACACAAAAACGCACTCAGGATGTGTTGTTACATTCACTTGTGACCAAATGGCAGGGGTGGGGCCAGAAAGGTCGACAGCTACTCTAGTGATGTGTCTCATATCCATGACCATCAGTGCCCTCCTTTGGCGACCCTACCACTTCTTTTGTTGAGTTCCCTTCTGTTATGGTCTTTCCTTCATCTTATCTAAGTGCTTATTTTGGATTCAACATCTTCGAGTGCCTCTTGACTGTCTTCAGGGCTAACCAAGATCTGTGCAGCCTTTCTAGCTGTATCTCTCTACAGTGCTTTATTGACCTTTTCAGAATTTGGATCCCAGGGATGAAACCGAAAGAAAAAAAGAGAGGAGAAAAAGGGAACTGGTTTCTACTGAAGAATTCACTTTCTAAAGGCATCTGCTTTGGGAGGGCAGACATACATTCAAAATCCCATTTAGTCCCTTCATAATTACATGATCATGGGTGTTATAACCACTTTGGAACAAGG
Organism: Indri indri; assembly: GCA_004363605.1. Taxonomy (NCBI): domain Eukaryota; kingdom Metazoa; phylum Chordata; class Mammalia; order Primates; family Indriidae; genus Indri; species Indri indri. Next base: position 22,581 of record RJWJ010013010.1, read on the forward strand.
CAGAGGGGATGCTACCTACCTTGAATGGTTGTGAGGAGGACTGCATGAAATAACATAAGTAAACCAAATTTATATTTCCATCCCAGATGTTTCCCTCAAACTGCAGGCTCATATAAACAACTGACTATGTGACATCTCTACTTAAACATTTCAGATTAATCTCAAAACTGGTCTAACATTGAGCTTCCGATCTTCTCTCCCAAACTGCTCCACACAGATCTTTACCTATGTTAGTTAATGGCCACTTTATACTTCTAGTGGCTCAGGCCAAAACACTTGGAATCATCTTTGACTCTTCTCTTTGTTTCACACCCCACGTTTAGTACATGAGAAAATCTCATGGTCTCCACCTTCAATAAACAACTGGAACCCAACCATTATTATTAACTCCACTGTTACCATTCTGATCCAAGCCATCACAGTCTCTCATCTCAGCTTTGCAATTGTCTTGTTACAAGTCCCCCTATTTCTACATGTGTGCCCCATATACAGACAGAACTCAGAGATATTGGAGGTTTGGTTCCACACCACCACAGTAAAGTAAACATTGCGATGAAGTGAGTCATACAAATTTTTTGTTTCCCAGTGCATATAAAAATTATGCTTACACTATACTGCAGTCTATTATGGTTGCAACAATATTATACCTAAAAACCAATGTACATATCTTAATTAAAAACTAACTTATTTCTAAAACATACTAATGGTCATCTGAGACTTCAGCAAGTTGCAATTTTTTTGCTAGTGAAGGGTCTTGCCATTATGTTGATGTCTGCTGACTGCTCAGGGTGGTGGTTTCTGAGGTTGGGTGGCTGTGGCAATTTCTTAAAGTAAGAAAACAATTAATTTTGCCACATTAATAGACTCTTTCTTTCATGAGAGATTTCTCTGTAGTATGTGATGCTATTTGATAGCATTATACTTTCAGTAGAACTTTTTTTCAAATTGGAGTCAATCCTCTCAAACTCTGCTGCTGCTTTGTCAACTAAGTTTATATAATATTCCAAATCCTTTTTTGTAATTTCAACAATGTTCATAGCATCTTTACCAGAAGTAGATTTCATCTTAAGAAACCATTTTCTTTGCTCACCCATAAGAAGCAACCCTTCATCAGTTCAAGTTTTTTATCATGAGATTGCTGCAATGCAATCTCATGGTCGGACCCCACTTCTAATTCTAGTTGTCTTGCTATTTCCATCACATCTGTTGTTAGTTTCTCTACCAAATCCTTGAACCCTCAAAGTCATCCATGAATGTGGGAATCAACTTCTTCCGAATTCCTGTTCATGTTGATATTTTGACCTACTTCCATGAATCACTAATGTTCTTAATGGTATTTAGAATGGTGAATTCTTTTCAGAAGGTTTTCAATTTACTTTCACTTTATCCATTCATGTGTTCAATGGAGTAGCCCTTTTAATTTCCTTTAAAAACTTTTCCTTTAAAAAAATTTAAAAAAAAAAAACCCTTTCCTTTGCATTCACAACTTAGCTAATGGTTTGGCACAAGAGGCCCAGCTTTTGGCATATCTCAGCTTTTTGCATAGTTTTCTCAGTAAGCCTAATCATTTCTAGCTTTTGATTGAAAGTGAGAGACATGCAACTCTTTTTTCCACTTGAATACTTAGAGGCCATTATAGAGTAATTAACTGGCCTAATTTCAATATCATTGTGTCTCAGGGAATAGGGAGGCCTGGGATGGCATTGGTGACCAGCCGATCATGGTGACCAGCCAATGACACAGCAATCAACACACACACACACACACACACACACCATCTATCAATTAAGTTTGAGATCTTACATGGGTGTAGTTGGTGACATCCCAAAACAATTACTTTAGTAACATCAAAGATCACTGATTGCAGATCTCCATAAAATATATATTAATTCATTGGATGTCGGGCAGATGGGAAGAGGGAGGAGGGGATGGGTATATACACATCTAATGGGTATGGTACACACCGTCTGGGGCATAGACATGCTTGAAACTCTGACTCAGGTGAGGCAAAGGCAGTATATATAAACTAAACATTTGTTCCCCCATAATATGCTAAAATAAAAAAATTAAAAAAAATAAAAGTTCATTGCCAAACTCAATACACACACACGCGCGCGCACACACACACATACACACACACATATATAATGAAAAAGTTTGAAATATTGTGAGAACTACTAAAACGTAATACAGAGACAGACTGAGTGATCACATGCTGTTGGAAAAATATTCTGATAGGCTTGCTGGACACAGGATTGCCACAAACCTTCAATTTGTAAAAACATGCGATCTGGCAAAGTGCAATAAAGAGAAGTACAATAAAACAAGGTGTGCCTAGTGTTTGTTCTCAGCGGAGAAGACAATGTGATTTTTGAAAATCTTAACTCAGGTCATGTCACAGCTCAAACGTTGTAATGACTCTCCGTTTCATCCAGAGTAAAAGCAAAGCCTTCACGATAACCTCTGGGGCAAGAAATAGCCCCTTGTTTAGTCTATGACCTCAGCCCCCTTCTCTCCTTCTTGCCTTGCACTTTCTGATCTGACCATCCTGGCCTACTCACTGCTCCTTCACTTGCCCTTGTGGAGCCTGTATGCTAGCTGTCCCTCTGCTCGAAACCCTATTTTACATGCATTTGCATGGCTCATTTTCCACTTCCTTCAAGTCCTTGCCCAGATGTCCTCTTCTTAATAAAACCTAACGTGACCTCAGAATGTAACACTGCAGTTCCCTCCCCAGTCCCTCTTCTTTTTTTTAAAGCTATTTCTTACAAGCTAGAAAACGTGTTGATTTTTTTCTGTTTATTGTTAAAACATACAGTGATCTTTGTGTTTTGCATACTGATGTGCCTAAATACAAGTCTAGAAACATAGTCGGAATTTCATAATATTTGTCAAAAGAGAACACCTGGCCTGGAGCCAGGGTTCAGTTGTGATCGGTTTTCCCTCTCCAGCCTCAACTCCAAGTGAAAGCTACAGAATGTTTGTCGGAGTCAAAAGAGGAGATGGCCCCCAGCCATCTTTCATTCCTGTCCTTGCAGCGACAAGTCCCCAGTCAGGCTGGGAGACTGTTGATGCTCCTGAGGTGACATTTTCCACCCGGGGAGGCATTCGTTGTTCTTGGCATGGGTTCGTCTATTGTTAGGACAAATGCCATGTCCCTCGTCCTCCTCATGCCGGATGCCGCCTTCCACGGTATCTCATGAACAGAGGTATTGTGCTTCTCACTGGGAAACTCTGATCCTCTGCTCTGTTTCCCCTTTTCAGTTGCAGCCACTGTCATGCAGGCCCTTGGTGTCACAGTTTTTCTTTGTTGAAAGGATTTCTCTTTGCTTACCTGTGAGAAGTTTCTGTCTTTCTGGTTATATCCATTGTGGCTCCATAGCCTGTTCGGGCTGTCTTCCAGGACTGACTCCTCCTGGAGTCAAAGGCCTTGCAAAGGACGAGATGAACGATGGACTATTAACAACGTTTCATTGCCCAAACAATGCATGTTATATTTCAGTTTACAAAGCACCTTCCTATTCGTTGACTCATTTGTTCTCACAAAGCAATTAGTCCCACTTGTGCTCGTTGAAAGTAAATGGCATTTAGGATCAGACAGCCCGGCATTCATATCTGAGCTTGTCCACTTACCAGCTGTGTGATCTTGGATGTCCTTTGTGGCCTCTCAGGGCTTCATTTGAATCAGGGCTAATGAAAAAATGATCATAAAATGTAACATCCAAACCCAGGTATTTTAGATCTTGAAAGTGATTAGTTTTTAATCATGTTAGGATATAAGCATATCCTGGCTCTGTTCTGGGCCTATAAGATACATGATCACTCTTGCTGACAATGATACTTCTATCACCTATAATGCTAATGATAATACTAATGTTAATGCTATAACAAAAACAACTACTACTATCATTACTAATACTAACGATATATTATTATATCACTGAGTGATTATGATTATTAAAAAGTAGATGTTAAAAACACATACTGTTAAATGTTCTATAAATGTTCATTGCCTAATCAAAACCTGAGGAGAGAGATCAGGTAGATCATTCCTGAACATGCAGCAACTCTGGTTCACAGATGCTAGGGTCCAGGTTCGCCAGCTGATAACTGGCAAAGCAGGGTTTCTATTGGTTTAAAATGGATGCATGTGTTTCTTTTGTTGCAATATCCACAGGCATGTTGTTATTCATCTGGAAGTCAGCCGGGCCTCTTTGCTCCCTGATGAACTCCTTGTGAAGGCCGGACCTGCGTGTTCATCACGCTCGATGTGCGTACATAGCAGTGATTGGCTGAACATGTTCTCTGAGAGTAAAGCTCTGAATGAATGGTATGCATGACAGGTACCTCCTTCTCCACAAGAGGTCAAGTAGAAGGAAACACTCAGAATATAGGGTACGATCTGGGTAAGAGATCCTGTATAAGCTGAAAGGGTCAGAAGTCCAGAACAATGTCCTTAAATCTTTCTAGTCTGTTTATACCTGTGTTGCCAGTTTTTAGCACGGTGCTTGCATGCTTGCACTTGGAAGGTTCTTAATGTTGTTGAATGAATGAATGAATCAAGTCCACGGTTTCAGTCTGTCTTACACAAAGAGGAAGGTGTAGGTTTTCCTAGAAAATAGTCAATCAGTTGTGGACTTTTAGCCAGGAGGACCCAACATGGCAAAGGCACGGCAGATGGTAGTATACAACACCAGCTGTGGGTCTGCTCCCCCATCTGCTGCAGTTTGATGTATGGCCTCACGCGTTACTGGTCTCCTGCAGCAGGAGATATTGGTTGCTAATTTGTTGGCACTGAGTTAACCTGAGCCTTCTCAAGGGTATAACATAACTCTGTCCGAACCACACATTTTCAGCTATTCATCTCTTCATACTTTAACTTTTCATAATATTTCAATTAAAGCAGTCTCTAGAAAATTTAGGACACCTGACATAAACAATGATTCCATGCTCAAAGTGACTTACTTGTGTAAAGGAAGACTAAACCAGCATTTCCCAAACTGGTGTCCCATGGAACACTAATCCAGCAAGATGCACCATGAAGAAAGGGTCCCATGGATAATAAAATGAGAATATGCGATATAGTACTTTTCCCCATTTAAAACTTCCCAGTGCACCTTAGAGACTTTGAGAAGTCAATAAAGAAACCTTCTTCAATAAAGAAACCTCCTATTTAATTTTGTGAAACATAGAATTCTTTGCCCTTATTTTATATGGCCTTCCTCCCCACCTTTCTCACCTAATAATATCTTGCATTTCCCGTGCTTAGTTTGACACACATTGGGAAGTGCTGGGCTGGGAGAGTTTCCAGTGTTCTTTTCAACTCTAAAATTTTACTCATCTATTTCAGGAGAGAAGCCAGTGGCCTACCTGGAGAGCCTTGAGTAAATGCTAATGGTTCCTGACCCATATTTTGAGAATTTTTATTATATTTTATAGCTGAGCTTAGGTTCTTGGAACAGATCACTTAGAAAACATGAACCATTGTCATCAAAAGCATCTCCTGAAGAGCAGTGGTCTCTAAGAGACTGAACGATGGGTTATGGATATGAGTTCTGTGTCTGCTCATTCTGAACAAAATGTTGGTAGAGAGGAATTCCATCTCAGAGGAGGCCCTGAGATGCATGGGCTTCCCTGCTCCAGATGACTCAGCCGGGGATGAGTTTGGGAATTATTTATTATGTTTTAGAGGCTGGTTTGGGCCTGGAGGGAAGGTTGTGTTTGTGGTCTTGCCCATATGCCTGGGATCCTCACACAGTATGCACTGGTAGCTTTAATTAACTCAGAGCAGGCAGTCTGTGTTCCAGGAGGATGTGTCTTCTATCTTTATTTCTTACTTTGTTAGGCCATTCTAATGAGCTTTATTATTATTTTTTAAAATTACTCATCGCAGGTTTTCCAGGCCATTGCCGTGTGGCTTCCGTGGAGACGCGGACTGTGTGTAACGAGGAAAAGGGCAACTTCAGCTCTTGATCTTCCTTCTACCAGGCAGCGCCCTTCACTGCGGGTCCGTGAAACAACGTGTCAGCGGCACAGGCCCTGGGCAGACTGCGCGGCAGTCTCTTGTCTTCACCGGAAGCTGGTTTCAGTTGGGATGGCTCTTTGAGATTGGATTTAAAGCCAATTCGTGGGAAGACAGTGGTAGAGAGAAGCTGATCACAGTGCAAACACAGGACACAGACAAACCTGGTTCTATCACGGGTCCTGTAATCTCCCACCTTGGGCTTTGAGCAGAGTCCTAGGCACTGGAGATTCAGATAAAGTCCTGCTCTCATGGAATGTGTATTCTCATGGCCGTGTTCAGGGGAGAGAAGGGGAAATGGGGAGAGACAATGCACAAATGTAAATGAATAAGATAATTTCAAATGGTTACAAATGCTGTAAAGAAAACAGAATACAAAGAAGTAAGAGAAAGTAAGCAGGAGCAAGTCTGGGGTGGCCAATGGGCAATCAGAGAAGGCCACGTGGAGAGCTGGCCTGTGTACTGAAACCTGCAGGACAGGGATGGGCAGCACCTTCCCTGCAGAGGGAACAATAGCAACTGCCCTACCTTGGGGATAAATGAGGCAGCTTCAAGGAACAAGGAGATGTCTTTGGTGGCCAGAATTTATGGGTAAGTGAGTGAGTGGCGAGATTTTTTTTCTATGTGCAGTCTGAAGCCATTGAGGATTTTAAGCAAAGTCATAATACGATGCAATTTATACCTTAAAATGCTAGTTCTGGCTGCATAAGGATAGGTATCAGAGATGGGGGAAGAGCAGAAGCAGAGAGATAAGAGAGCTGGGTTTCTGAAGTAATCCAGGCTGGAGAAGAGGTGGCCTGGGTTGTTGGTGGTAAACAAGCTATAATCCTAAGCAGGTGATGTAGTGTTTGCCACACACATAGTCTATAAATGCTTGTTGGCTATTGTTAACATTATTATTTAATGTCTCTTTAGCTCCATGCCCCACAGAGTTCCAAGTTCCCTTACATCCTTTGTGTGTAAAAGGGGTAAAATGTTGTCATGCTTCTGGAAGGCAGCTCTTTTCTTGGTCCAGGGGGCTGGAAGTGGCAGGCTGAAGGTGCCATGAGGGGGCCAAGGCAGGGTCAGGAAGCTCCTGGAAGCCCAGTGGGCCATGTGGTTGCTCATCTTGCCTCCCAGGTTAGCCTAGGAGGGGAGCAGTCCTCTGAGGAATGCACTGGAGCTAACTGGCCTGGAGAAGGTATGTGGGACATGTCTTCTTTCAGGCTATCATTGTCCCTATGGGGGGTATATACAATTGCCTATAAATAAACACTTTCTAGGGCGGCTCCCATACAATAAAGCACTTTACTTTTCACTACATCTTGCATCCTTTTGGATTTTTAATGAAAGCCTTTATTTTTGAACACTTGTTTTATCTAGTTCAAAATCTCATGGGCAAAAATTACCTTTATTGTTGTTTCCTCCTGATTCCTCTGCAATTGATTGAGTCCTGGGCTCCTCTCAGTAATAGATTTCATTCTCCCAACACCTCCTTTGGTATCTATCTCTACTAAGCATGGACTTTCACTCCTGTGTCCTTTTCCATATCTACTTTTCTGTTTATCTACCTGCAGAGAAAGATGAGGAGAAAAGGATATATCAGCCTAGCCAATGGCAATGACACTAGGGACAGGCCATTGGGCCTTTCCTCCAAGAACATTTTAGCAAGAAAGGGCCAATCAATTACCAGAGAACATTCCTTGCAGGAGTATTGGATGGGTCTCAAATACACCTAGTTATTTGAGGATTCCTGTTGAAATATCAAAACCCTATTCTTCTTGCAGTCTTCATTTCATGTGTTATCTCCACACACATTCATACAACTCTAATTGGGAGCTACGATGGGCCAACTATTTTACTAGTCGGCCACACAGAATTGAAGTGGATTTCTGTATTATTCTGTTACTGTGTTTACTTAAGCTAGAGAAGCAACAAGATGCATGGAAAGAACAATAGATTGGGTGACAGAAAACTGTGCTGTAGTTTTGGCTATGATTCTACATGTAATTTTCACTTTCTGTATTTCCCTGTTTCTTATTTGAGATGACTTCGGTTGTATCTCTAAGCCTCCATCTGATGCTAACATTATAGGACACTAGGTTTTATCAACTGACTTCTTAGAGGACTGGTAATAAAAGGCCTGGACTTCAACGATACGTGAAAAACTTGCACCTGTGGAATTCTGCCTTTCACATCATAAGGAAAACTCACAGCTTTTTAAAGAGAAACAAAGAGAATGACACACAGCCTGCTTGCCAGACACGTTGATCAGGCAACTGGGTTGGGATAATTTGGAAAAGGCCAGAGAAAAAATTGTAGGCATTTACGAATTACTTCAGGGAAAGGGCTGCTGGCCACTCTTTGGAGAATGGAATGGACAAAGGTAGGGGTTAGTGGTAAGTGTCCACCTCCCTCAGGGGAAACTTAGGGTTTTTCCCAGCCCCACTCAGCAGGGGCAGAAGGGACTGGGAGGTTAGCCAAAGCTGATGTTCTAGAAGCCATCAGAAGGTGAGCTGGTATGGCCAGATACTGGCTCTAGCATCCTGGCTTCCTTCCCTGCAGTCCTAAACTGACCACCAAGGACACTCAGGGATTCTGCCAGACTAAAAGCGCACAGGAAGAGGCAGACCATGGTAATCAAAGCAGAAAAACAGCCCTTTGACTTGTCAACTGGATATGTCTGGCCACTTGGCCATGGCCAGCCTCTCCCTCATGATTAGCGTTATCTTTAGTCATCTCTGCAGCTCTGGGAAGTAGGCATTTCTGAACTGCCTTTACAGAGGAGATGGTGGCTCAGGTGGCCTGGAACTTTGTCCAACTTCACCCAACTAGGACTTGGTTTGAACCTGTGTCTGCCTCTATCCAAGCCTGTGCTCTTTCCGCTGATCCACGCAGCTTCTAGAGTCAGCATTTCTCCCCAGAGGTCACCTCTTCTTACCACCCTTCTATAGCTTTTACCTGGAAATGGTTTCCTTTATTTTTTAATCAAGGTCCTTAGGATCCTTCTATCAACCCTCGATGGGCGTTGTTTGGTTCTTTAGTGAAAATATAAAGACCTACCAGTTTCAATTCCAGTCATATGGGAAGGGAGAACTTATTAAAAAAAAAAGAAAAAACATGGGAAATGTCTTAATGCTTCTGCCTTCGATCCAGTTGGGTTTCTAAGGCTTGATAACAGCAAGTGCCTCCCTTTGCTCTTAGAATAAACTCCACCCTCCTTCCCAGCCCCTGCAAGGCCCTCTGGGATCTGCTCTGACTCCCTCTGCGTCACCAGCACTGGCGGTTCCTCTCCTTGTCACCCTTCTCTAGCCACATGATCCTCTTTTGGTGCCTCAAACATATGGAGCTTGCTCCCATGCCAGGGCCTTTACCTGCTCCTGCTCCCCCTAAACCCTCTCTGCCTCCACCCCCAACTCTTTTTACCTCCTCCTCCCTCCGGTCTTCATGTGGCTGTGGCCAAAGTGTCAATGTCACACCAGCGCCTTGAACACCTCAACTTCAGTAGCCACTCTCAAGCATACCATCCAGTGTTTTTTTTCTTTTAAAAAACTTATTACCATCTAAAATTATGTTTTGATGTTGTTTATGTCTCACAGAATTCCTGGAAAAGCAGGTATCATCACTGTATTTTACGAGTGAAAGGACCTCCATCTCAGAGAGCTAATGAGATTTGTGCAATTTCAAGATGAGACTCAAACTCAGTCCAAAAGTCTTTCCCCCACACCCTCCTGCCCACCCTGGGGAATGATATACGGTTTAGGAGCTTGCTTAAATTATCTTCTATTCATTCTATAATTATATATATTTTGCCTTGCTCTCTATGCCATAAATTACTTAGAGGCCATTACTTATTAATAGAATAGATATTTCTGTTGTATCCTTCACGATATTTGAATGTAGAGACGTGAGATCAGTGCCAGGGGTGTGAGCAAATGCATATGTCTCTGTAATTCAAAATTCTGCCTGTTCATACCTCTAGTATCATCCCATTAGATATTGTATTGGACAGAAGTTATTCTTCTCTGCAACTCTGGGGCCTAACACAGGGCTAGGCAAATTTAAGACTGAGGTGATGTCCCATGGGGAAAATTTCAACTGATGTTGTCTTTGGGCTGAATGATGCCTGCTTCTCATAGTAATTAGGGGTGAGAAATGCCTGTATTTTTCATTTCATGGCATTATGGGACAGAGGGGCGTATGTTTCCAGACAAGATTAAAAGAGGCTCCAAAAGCTCTCCTGTAGGGCAAAATGAAAATCCATGCGACATTATGGTCACACTAGGAGTCATAACACTAGATGATAATTAAGCATAAGAGACAATGCAGCCAATTCACACCAGTAATTTTTGGAAACATTTCAGAATTGAAGAGGATTTGTGAAAAACCTGCTTTTTCCCACCTCAGGTGACCAAGATTGGCTTGGATGGCAAAGTGTCTGTTTAGCTGAACACATGGGAGTCCTTTGCTGATTTCTGGAGAGGTGTGTAAAGGTCCGTATGAGGATTTCTCTATAGCAGAATATGGGGAGGACACATGGATTGAGAAGGAGGAGACGGCATGTGTAGCTCCAGGATCTTGAAGGGCAGCGTGATGTCTTTTGCCAGAAGCTTTCGTTGTTCTCTGCTAACCCAGAATTGAAGAAGCAGAGGGAGACTTAATCAAGTAATATCCCTGTGCAGTTGGGGAAAGCTGATGGGTCAGCTTCCACATGGCTAAGAAATTTCACTGACTCTAGCTGTTGATTTTGTGCATTCCCAGCTAAAAGATGCCAACAAATCAAAGATAATGGGAAGAATAATCTTTACAATCACCCCTCCATTCCTGTTTGGCTTAGAGAAAGTTTAGAGACCACAGAGTGTAGGAGTATAGAATTTGTCTAGACATATTTTAAACCTCTTTGTAAGAATTAGAGAATGTCAGAGCTAGGAAGAACTTAGAATTCTCAAAACACCTCTACTTTTTTTTTTTTTTTTGGGAGAAGGGAAGTGAGGCCCAAACCAGCTCTAAGCAATACTTTACCCACCAGCTACATGCAGCCGGTCTGAATTGAGATAAGCCAAGATACACACCAGATTTCAAATACTTATAAGAAAAAACATAAAATATCTCATTAGTAATTGATTGTTAAATAATAGTAGTTTGGATATATTGGGCTTAAATTAAAAGAATTTAAACTTTATTTCACTTCTTTCTTTTCACTTTTTACATGTGACTACTAGAAAATTTTTAATTATATGTGTGGCTTATAGTATATCTCAGGCAAAAGAAAACAATTTGCCCAAAGCCATAGAACCAATTAAAGTTGAGACTAGAAACTAGGTTTCTTGACTTGGGCTCTCTTCCCTTTCCCCACTCTGTGGTCCTGCCCATGAACTTCGGTCATGATCACGTCTCGTCATTGGTCCTGATCCTCCATTGGCCTCTGCCCACAGCCTCCTTCCACCCCTGACCTCCACATTGTTCATAGCAGTCAGTTTTCTAAGTGGGGTGACTCTATCCCTAAAAAACGGCAAAATCTGTTCCATAAAGTTTAGGGCATGTTTGGGACCTGTGGCAGCTTAATAATTTGGAATTCCTTCAAATCTGCATTTGAAAAATATTTGTTCAACATTCAGCGAGATGAAAGATAAATTACAATTTTATTATTAAAATTACTACTTGCTTTTGTTCCAAAATAAGGGCTTTATAACATTCACATGAATATGAAAGAAAGTTATTTCTTATTTGAAATGATGTTTTATTTCATAGATTTTTAAGATCATAAGTAAGCTTTTAATTTATTTAGTGTTGCAAAGAAAGGTGAAGTACAAGAAACAAACTGCTGAAATCAAATAGGGAAGACAGCTTACATTAAAAACCCTTTCAAAATAGTGAAAAGTCTAAAACACAGTACTTTGAGATGTATTATAATTTTATTATTTTTAAATATACAAAATTACTTCAACTTTTTAAAAATCATCTATTTTGAGATATAATTCACATACCACATAATTCATCCAGTTATAATGTTCAATTCAATAGTTTTTAGTGTATTCGCAGACATGTGCAACCATCATCCAAGTCAATTTTATAATATTTTCATCAACTCCAAACGAGAACATGTACCTTTTAGTTTTCACCTCCCTACCCCCATTTTTCCCTAACCCTAAGGAAATTTTTATCTCTATAGAGTTCCCCATTTTGGAATTTATTATAAATGGAATTATATAACATGTGGTATTTCATAGTTTTCCTATCACTCAAGACTAGATATTGGTCACTCATACCTCTAACGACACAAGCTACTTACAAATAGTTTCTACTACCATAGCAATATTCCATGCTTTAGTTGCTTTCAGCATTTCAAGTCTAACAGTTAGCTCCGAGTTACTGTCATTGTGTTGCTGCCTCTATGGTGCAATTTAATTTTCAGTGCTATGCTGCAAAATTTCTAAACAGAGGTAACAAAGAAAGCACCAGTAAGAAGTATTCTTCTATTTCCCCTTTAGAACACTTTTATTGGTGTAAGTGGAACTTATATAATTTTCTTTAATTCTGTGAGTTCTGGATAATACCTTGAGTTTACTGGCACCTGTTCTAATCTACTGCCGTCCTGTTTTACTGCCCTTGGAGATGGATGCCCCAATGATCACCTCCGTATTCCATCGCAGTTTGTGCTAAGCTTTTTGTTTCTGTGAACATGACTATCCACCTTTTGAACTTTATAATCCTATAGTCCCAAACTTCTCGTTATTTCCTAAGACTCTTTGTTCTTTTATGTGTCAGAAAACTGGGAGTCATTAAGAAGTTTTAACGAATGGAGTGACATAGTCTAATTTGTATTTGTGAAAGATGGCTCTTCTAGACACTTACTGTGGGTCATTTTGGAAGAGCATAAGACTAACATAAGACTCATGCACAGAGGCCTGAGCAAAGACAGCAGCAGCGGAATGGAGAGCAGAAGTTGATAGTTGCCGGTGACTGAACACAGAAAGGAGACTAAAGCATCAATGGTAATCACCAAACTTGGTAGATGGCATCTTCCTTCACCGCAATAGAGCACGCAGGAGAAGAAACACGTCTGGAGTAGAAAAGGGTCATTTGTTTAGCCTAAGTTTAATGGGCCTGAGTGAAATCTAAGTGCTGAGTTGGCAGTTTGGTATACATGTCCCAAGAAAGATTTTGGTCAGATAAGGATTTGCCAGTATTCAGCGTGTCGATGGTTGCAGTCACTCAGGAGAGTAGGGACATGTTTATGGGAACTATCTGTGAGACTGAGGTTTAAAAGATGAGCAGAATAACAGGAAATCATACAAGAGACTGACATAGGTTAGCCACAAAGCTTGGAGAAACCACTGGAAGCATGTGGTAACGTGGAAGCCAAGGGAAAAAGTTACTTCAAGAAAGAGGCATGTGTTTGTGTAAATTAAGGAGTGAAAGTGCCTGTTGGCTTTATGTCGAGGAGGTCATTGGTGAGCTTGATTAGGGCACTGTAAGTGCAGATGGGCTTGCTGTGAGATTCCAGCGGATTGAGGAATTTCACTGAAGTGAGGACATGGTGACAATAAATACAAAGAAGCTGGCTACATAGGCTGTGGCTTGAGGATGAAATGGAGTAAAATGAAATTATTTTGAGTTGGGAGAAAATGCCTATAGCATCCTATTCTGGCCTCTGTCATAGAACTTATTACATTGTATTTATGTCTATCTCCCCAGCATTTGACTTTGAACTCCTTAAGGACAGGTATTCTGTTTTGTCCATCTTAGAATCCACAGTCCCCTGAAACACCGTGAGTAGGCAATATTTGTTGTAGTTGTTGTTAAAGGCTGTTTAATAAGAGAATGAATAAAAGGGAAGTATTAGGGTTATTTACTTAGGGGTAAACAAGATATGCTGTTCAGTTCTTGGCACTGTATTTAAAAGGAATAACTATCAAACATCAAAGGAGATCGCCCAAGATTTTCTTTGCCGAATTCTACGTCTTTATGTTTTAGTTTCTGTGTGTTCAGTGCCTAACATGATGTGCAACACATGGTAGTATTCTCAAAAGATTTTTCACTTTAAATAGCATTGAAGCGACTGAATGGATAATAAATAGAGTGCATGCTTAGTCTGAATTAGACCTGGCGAAGAGAAGATTCAGGGGTTTGCAATCACTTTCTTCAAATATCTGAGGGCCTGTGAGGAGCAATGAAGAGTAACTGTCTTTTCTGTGACCCCAAGGAACAGGAGTAGAACAAAGAAAGAAAGTAAGCAAAATATCAGTCAGCAACTGAGTTTAATTATCATTCATGTCTGAGTATTCTGTTTACTTCATTTCAGTAAAGTTAGTATGCACTTACAATAAAAAATCATTATTTGTGTTCTATTGACAATAATATTCTAAAAGATTAAAATATGAAATAGAGTTCCATTTAAAGTATACCAAATTTGGATATATTTCCATAAATAAGCTAAATGCAAATGAAAATGTAAATTACATTTCTATAAAATGCAAACATTTGAAAAATTAAATTATTTTGCATTTGTTTCCAAAAGTTATTTTATACAACATTCAATATTACTTATTAAAATAGAAATAGAAATATGTTAATCTGAATTGATAGCAAAATTTTAGTAAAATATTCAAATATCACTATTTTAGTTAACTTTTAATGTAATTGAATCTTGTTAAAATATATTTATAAAGATAAAATAGTCACATTTCTTGCATTCAATGCCTACCAAATTGCCATTGTAAAGAATTGTGGTAACACTCCGCACATTACATCTAAACTTCAAAACATACAATTTTAACAGTGAAATGCATGGTTTCAGTTGTTCTGAATACTGAGAACATTTCATATCACAAATTGGAATACAAACAGATTCAAGAAAAATGGATGTTTGACATTCCTGAGAAACTGGTGCTTTATTATGCCAAAACTATTCCATTCATGAGAAGAAAAAATTGACAAGGTAATTATTTTATCTTTTCCCTGCCTTAAGCATTTTCCCTCCTCAAGTCCTTCATGTAAAGTTATGTTCTCCTCCAAAGTCAGGAGTGGCTCCGTTCACAAACCTCCGTGAAATTTGGACTTGGCTATCTTTTATTTCGAGAACATGCAATAAGAGATGCTGAGAAACACTCCCTTGAGGCCTGAACAGTGTCTGTGAAAGCTGATGTTTAGGTTTATGGGTTGTGCTGTGCCATTGTTGAGTATAGAATCCCAAGAGACAGAGGTGCACAAATGTGCTTTAATAAACGTCCTTTTCGTGTGCATTTGTGGTATTCAGGATCTTCTGAAGCACAGAGCTCAGGGAAAGGCCGCCTCTTGTGCCAGCGTATAAAGGAAATATGGAGCAGATATGGCAGATCAGCACTCAACCTCCCCTCCAATCTCCTTCCATGTACAATTATTTTTGTAAAACTGGTAATCTAAAAGTTACGTTTCCCAGACTCTCTTACAAGTAGGATTCTGGTTAAATTTAGTTTCTGCCAGCAGTTGCACTCACATGAGATTTGGAAGACAGACATTAATCAGACGGTATCTTTCTGCTGCTATTGCTGTCGCAGCTGACAAGCTGACTCATGGAGATGTTGGGCTTTATGTAGCAATGTTCCAGGTTCCAGTGAGGTTGTCGGCCTCTGGTTTTTGCTAGTGCAGAATTGGCATGCATGAAGTGACCCAGGTGATCCCTGGACCACAGACAAGGTGGCGTCTTCCTGGAGCCAAAAGGTGCTGGGGTAGCCTCCCCATTCCCTCCTTTTTGTCTGTGGCAGAGGTAGCAGCTCTCTCCTGGAGAGCCTGCCTTATGCCCTAAAAGAGCAGCAGGGAGCAGAGGCCTGAGAAGGCAGGTGAAGTTCAGTACAGACAAAGAAGAGAGGAAGAGGGAGCCAACGTTCAGTGGGTGACAACTTTCTGTGTCCTCTAGCACACAATTGCATTTTAGACCTTATCGCATTCAACGTTATTGACCCATTTTTTAATGGGTGAATGATACAGTAAAGCACCTAACATTTATTGAGGTCCAACTATAGACAATTGCTTGTAAATTTATCATCTCGATGAGCCCTCACAGTAAAGCTTTGAACTATTGATCTTCATTTTACAAATGAGGAAATTAAAGCACAGCAAGATTAAAATCACATGGCAAATGTGTGGCAGAAGTGATTTGGGGCCTCTTATTATCTCCAACTTCAAAACTCTGTTACCTACCACATGAGGGATCGAGATGCCATCAAAAAATGTGGATGACTCAGTTAACTCCTTGTAGACTACTGGGGCAAGCCATGTTACATCTTTTTCCACAAATCTACACTGTGTTCTTTGCCTCTGAAAAGTAGTAGTAAATCAACCTTTGTAAAAATTGTTTATTGACTTTATTTCTTCTTAAGTGATATTTATTATGAAATTTATTTGAAATAATTTTGATAACACATGAAAGCAACATATAACACATGAAAGCAACATAAAAATTATCTAAATCCCATTACCTCCAAATATCTGCTGTGTGCATTTTGGTGTACACTCATTCTTCTAGGTTTTATTTTCCCATGTAAATGAATGCACACAATTACACTTATGCAGCTCACACTCCTTAATAACCTCTTCTTTTTACTTAACAATTGCTCATAATGATTTCCTATGTCATTATTTTTCCTTAAGCATCAGTTTAATAGCCACCGGGTATTCCATTTAATTGATATGTCATGATTTATTTCACTGGTCTCATGGTTCTGAGTATTTCTTTTCACTTTTTTTTTTTTTTTGGCTGTCGCAAGATGCTGCATTGATCATACACACTGATATTTCTATGCATGCTTAATGATTTCTTTAGAAATGGAATTTTGGGGTCAAAATACATTGAGGGTTTCATATATATTACCATACTGCCTTCCAAAGGTTGCATCTTACATTTTCATCAATGTTATGTAAAACTGTCCATGCTTCCTCCTTCCATTGCTGCAGTTATTGTCTTTAAAAACAAGCTATAAGTACTTATCATCTTAAAGAGGAACTTATCCTTAATTAAGTTAAAGCCATGTTAACATAGAGGTATGTGGGGGAAACACTGGTTTTTCCTATCACTTTCACCCATATCCATGGGACTTGGAAAAGAATGCCACTTGCTTATTCTTATCCTACAGTTAAAAGTGCCAGTTAAGACTTGCCCTCTCCTCACACCCTGAGTGAAGTTTGATCTTCACTATCAAGATGTGATGGCATGCTGTCCGGCTAAAACCTTTTTTGCCTCAATATGGGCTTCCTGGAATCCAGGCCTTTTTGGACAGTGTGAGAAATGTTTGATCAGTTTAAAAGAAGAGGCAGAAAAAAAATTCCTAAATATCTGAACTATGCCAGTAAATTTTCAGAACTAGCTTTAGTGTACCTATTTTGAAAAATCAGTGTTTGTACCTAACAGTTTCATGTAATTATTTTCCAAATTCCTTTTGCTCTGATCATAATCAATGTTGACTGGGCTATTTGGCTGGGCTAGATAGAGAATTCTTCCATGAGGTCTTTGGCTAGTAATATATATGATAGGGGAAAAGATGAGTGTAATTAGGACCTAAAGGTTGGAAGGCAACCTGAAAGTCACCTGGTCCAATCTCTCTCCTAGTCTTGCACTTGAGAATAAAAGCATATGCGTTCTGATCCCTCTGACAAAGAGTTCAGCATGACAGTTACATGTATGCCATGAAGTTCCCAGCAACCTACATGCATTTTCTCATGTGTTCTCACACAATAATGGCCTGAAAAGGTGGTCTATTATTGTTGCCATTTTCCAGATGAGAAAAGGGAGATGCAGAAAGATTGTTTTGCCTAAATCCACACAGTGAGTAAGTGGCAGAGTCCAGATGCAAACACAAGGAGCTTTATTCCAGAGCCCACACCTCTTTGACCTTGATCTTTGCCCTGATGTGGAAAGTAGCTGTGCTTTGAGTCATCCAGGAAAACTCGAGTTTGATCCCAGCTCATGATCCACCTCCCCGATCTGCTCTCCAAGGTGTGTTGTGTTCTAGGGTTTACCAATGGTAGATTGATGCAGGGAGAGAGGATGGAGCTCCATGCCATCCCAGTCTTGTCTCCTCTACTTCCTCACTGAAGCCTTTGGGCAAATTTCACAACCTCTCTGAAGCCTCATTTTCCTCATCTGCATAGTGAGGATCATAATAATCACAACACTATTTAGTTGTTAATGTGTAATAATAACTTAG
>RJWJ010013011.1:0-40954 GCA_004363605.1 Indri indri
ACTGCACAGGCCTCCTCTCTTTCATTGGACTGTAAATTCCTTGAGGCTGGGGATAGAGAAGGAGTCTCCTCTCTGACCCACTCAGGCCCTGCAGATGCCTCGGTGCTCAGGAGACATTAAGCGTGGCCTACCTCATCTGCTTCACTCTCAGCCGCGCCTCCCTCTCCTTTCCACAAGCCAGGGCAAGAAATCCCCTTGTCCTGCTGGGATATAACTTTCCTGTGAGTATGTTCATCTTAGCTCCACTGTGTCCAGACCCCTAAAAGGTAAAGGTTATGCTTCTTTATTACTCTCTTGGGCCTACTGCCATGCTCGGACACAGACACCCAAGCACACAAATGAACAAATGAAACTTTTGTCTCAATGGAGGCTCCACTTTACACACCCTTCAGGGAGCTGGCATCCGATGAATGTTTGTCTATGGCAATGTTTGGTCAGCGCTTCCTTCCAGAAAACCACCAGACTGATTGCTGCAAGCCCTTGCTCAGAAGGAAGCACATAGTCTGTCTATAAAGACCCAGGACAGGAGTTGAGGGGAGCCAGTCAGAAGCTCTGTGCCTGTAGGAGGGACGGTTTTTCTTTCTAAGTGTTAGCATAGGGAAGAAGTAATTTCTGGCAATTCTAAAGTAACATCAGGCAATTAAACTCGGGGGGCCTGTTGTAAGGTCAGAAGTCAGCAAAGCCAAATTTCCAAACAAAGCTGGAATACATCTTCGGATGCAATGCTTAAAACGTCCAAAGATGAAAAATAAATAGCTGAAGAATGATGCTTCAGAAACTCAGATTTAACTCGGCAAGTGACAGTTCAGCAGGATGAGCTGTGAGCCGGGCAGGGAGACGAGGGAATGATCTCATCTTCCGGCCACCCACAGCCTGACCCGGCCTGCTGTGGGCCAGAGCGGTGCAGGCCGAGGCTGGCTTTTTAAAAGGTGGAGAGAAATGGATGTGACTGACCCCAGGGTCCAGAGTAAAGACTGACTTGGCTATCTAATGCGGCCGGTTCCGGATAAGACATGGTGTTGAGGTAGGGGAGGCCGGGGAGGAGGCTAAAGAGGAAGGGTAGAAATGCAATTTGTAAAATCTTTGTATTGTGATAAAAATCCAATACAGTTTAGCTGAGTGAGGGCTTGAAATTTCATCAGTTCTATGAACCGTTCCCAGAGTAGAGGGGACGGGGCTGGGTTTTATCATGTCAAAAAGTCAGCAATAAAAAGAACTGTCCTGCAGTCGGGGCACAGCCAAGCTGACATTTCAGCCCGAGATGCATTCCTTTTAAGGGCCAGGATTTTCAAGAATGTGCCTTTCAGCCTCTCCCACAAGCTCACACAGGCAAAGCCGAGGCAGAGGGAGCTGAGTGCGCAGTGAGACGTGTTTTTCTCATTACCCTCGGATGCCTTCTGAGGCTTGTTCGTGGTCTCCTCCCTCCTGGCACCTTTCCCAGACAGAGGGGGCTTGGCTGGAGGGCGGTGGAGGGGAACGTGCTTTGGAAGGAGGGTGAAAGGCAATGTTTTCAGGTCTAGTCATCCTGAGACTCGCTGGATCTCAGCTGGTCAGGTTTATAACGAATGCAGAAGTCAAGAGCAGAGTGCTGCTCAAGTCTAAACATATTCAAGGTCACCTGGCATGCATTCGTTCATTCACTCATTCATTCATTTATTTAACAAATGCTTATCAGAACCTCCTCTTTACCCAAATGCACACAAAGGAAATAGCGCCAGCCCTGAAACAATCCCATCCCAAAGGGTCGCAAAGTAACCACTTGTGATATTTTTCCGATCGTGGGTGGAAATGCTTTGCTAAATTCTACTGTGGCCTCTGCTGTAGTCTCTTCTTCCAAGTGAAAGGAGGACACCCGGCATCTGGAAGATGATGCAGGGATGAGCGTGTCTATTAATTGAGTGCTGTCAGCCAACCAAGCAAGAAGTATAAATTGAGTATGGCCTGTGGGTCTATGACTCCAGATAGATTTCTGGTTCAGCTGGAAGTCTGGGTTTGGTATGTGAGATTTCACTTCACAGACATGTTTAACAGGAATGTCCCAATCCAGAATATGGATGATCAAAAAGCCAGAGTCATTCCAAAGCTTTCATACACAATAGACTTTACAGAGTAAGTTTATTGGTGAGCATTTACTGTCATTGCTCAGTTAAAGCTGAACTTTTTCATTATAGCAATAGGGATCCTTTTTGCTTTGAGCTTTACAATATTCAGCTACTGAGATGAAAACATCTCCAGGTAAATGACAAGTGATTTCTGCATTGGGACTGAAATTACATATAAGACTGAAGTCTAAGAAAGTGTTGCAACTAGCCAGCATGTCTCAGAAACCCTTCTTCTACCCAGTAGAAGGACTCACAAAGCATAGTGTCCCATGTTTATGCATTTGTTCAGTCTCTAAGTTATTTCATAAATATCATTTGCATTTTACAGTATAATTAATTATTGATCTCAATACAGCAGTCATTCCCACACAAAGCTGTATGGCTTTCGAAGTAGAAGCTGTATATTTTTGGTGTCTGTTGAGAGAATTTTGAATACTGAAGGGCACAAACTGTGTTTACAAGCACATGCATTCATACACAACATGACAAACATCAGTTCTCGGTGAGATCTCTAAGAACCACAGAAACCCCCAGTATTGGGAAAGAAATCAAATGTTCCTTGCCTTCAGATAAGCCCCTACCAAAAACAGGCCATCAGCCTGTTTCCCAAACTGTCATGTGAAAACATTAATAGGTGTGAGATGTTAATAGGTGTTAAGGTATTACGATATTAATAGATGATCTGCCATAGAAAGATTCAGTGGTCAACTAAGTTTGGAAAATGGTAGATTAAACCAAGCCAAATAAGTCGGGGGGTTGTTTGTTTGTTTTTACTGTTGGTCTTCAACATGCCTTCTAATGCATGCTAGGAGTTCCATGGAGTATGCGCCTCTTTCTGTACCCCTTTTTGTCAGAGGATACCACTCTTCTGTGGGAGATACTCTACAGAGGACAATTATTTCTGTCCTGGTCATAAATGTTTTAAGAATCATCTTGGCCCTGTGGAATTTTCTTCGACCCACCCAGAGATGATCATACCCTCCATTCTGCCTCCACTGTACTTTGAATATAATACTTTGAATCCCAGATATTTCTCTATTTTACATATACCTTATATATTCATATATATAAATTTATGTATCTGGATATACACACATCTGTTTCCCCTTCTAGACTGTGATCTTCAGGGTACAAATTAGGCATTATTTCATCCATGTGTCCTCAGTACTGGTGCATGGTCATCATCCGTTAAGCTTAGTAGAATCTATGAATGAATGAATGAATGACACTATGAAAAAAATAACCTACTTTACTGAAGTTTCAGGTGTATCAGGTTCTCTATTTGGATAACCTCACCTGGTTATATGGTTATTAGTAACCGATTCATTTTGCCACATTGGCATCTGTGACTCAACGTCCACGTTGGATCCCGCGCAGGTGTCCTGACATAGCCTTTGTCAGTTTCTGTGCGGCCAGGTAACCTCCCTTCTGGGAGTACTCAAGGCCCTCCATTGCCTGGTGCCAGCCCAACTCATGTCCCACTGTCCGCTGCTTCCGTTCGCAAAGGCTCCACCTCAGCCAAACAGCACAGTTCCCCCTTCTTCAAATCTGGCTGGCATTTCCCTGCCCTGGAACTCTTCCTGCACTGTTTTTTTCATTCCCAGTCATTTTTTTTCTTTTTTTTAGAGATAGGGTCTCACTGTGACCCAGGCTAGAGTGCAGTGGCATGATCATAGCTCACTTCAGCCTCAAACTCCTGGGCTCAAGCAATCCTCCAACCTCAGTCTCCCAAGTAGCTGGGACTGCAGGCATGAACCAGCACACCTGGCTAATTTTTTCTTCTTTTTCGTAGAGACAGGGTCTCACTATGTTGCCCAGGTTGGTCTTGAACTCCTGGCCTCAAGTGATCCTCCCACTTCAGCCTCCCAAATTGCTGGGATTACAGGTGTGAGCCACTACACCCGGGCCATCCTCAGTCTTTTGACAAAGAGTAACCCCAAGTCTACTTAGGTCTAGGCATCATACGATGCACTGTGGTTACTAAGATGAATAAGACAAAATTGCTATTTTCAAGGAGGTCACAATATCCACACAAACACAGACATACCATACAGTGTGGAACATACTATGACAGAGTTAAGTACGTTAGCATAGTAAGGTTCCTGGGTGACACTTTCTGGAGCCGTAACTATGTAAGCTGATCATTCATCGAACCACATTTTACTAATAGGTGCAGTTATTGGCCCTTAAAGGCGAGAATCTGGACTTCACTGTCTCTCTTTTACTTCTCATTTCCATGGGATAAACACACAGGGCTTAGCCATTATGATATCAAGCATCATTATACACACATCTAACTGGGTGAGTTATACCTAAGACTGTTGCACAAATAATGGCTATCTGAGATTAGGGAGGAAAAAATAAGAAGTAGGAAGTAGGAAGTAACTCACCTGGGAAGCCCAGCACAGTGCTGATGATGCCATCTTAAACTGTTGTCAAGCAAGGTGGAGGTCATGGCACTGTCATTGCCCACACACGAGCATACCTGGTTGTTGTTCTAGTGGCAGGGTTAGACAACTGCAAACCTTGGTCTTTTAGTCAACAAGTCATTTTAGGGCCATTTGAGAAAATAATATGAGTCCCAGGTTTTTACCTTCTGGTAAGATCAAGAAAGCAGCAGCTCTGGGGCTCATAAATGGGTATGGGGGTCTGGGAGGAAAACCCCAGGTCAGTGGTGCAGTGATGTGGGAGTATATGCTCATCAGCACCACTCTCAGTGTCACCAAGGGAGGGTTGCGTAGTGACACAGACCCCAGTGACTCTGAGTCAGAGAGAATTCAGAAGAACCCATCGTGGAAAGACAGTTTAGGAATATTACAACCAACTTATTTTGCTTATATTTTCATTTTAATGTGTGCACAGTGTCTAAATTAACCTTAAAGAGCTTTTTCAATAAACATACGATTATAATTCTAAGTTATAAAGCACTGTGGCCATAGTTTAATTGGTAGTAGCTTTTTTCCTTAGAGGTACCTAAAATAATGGTGCATCTTAAAATCAATAGCATCTTAGATGCCATGAAATATGGAGGCTTCTTGTTCACCCAGTTAACCCGCTGAATCCTGCCCGTAATGAAGTTTTCTCCTTTGGTATTGCTCCAGTTGAGTTGCAAGCCTCTCCAGTCCATTAGCTACCCACCTGAGCTCCAGAAAATGTGTCAGTGTTCTTTGTGTTCTCTGGAAGAGAACAGCAAAATGTGAGAGAAAAAAAAAAACTTTAATATTTAATACTGGCCTGTTATCCTCATTTCTGGTTTTAGGAATTAGATGGGAATGACTTCATTGCTCTGCAGGCTACTGTATTGATGGAATGGGCTTCACTCTGTGCAACAGATGTGCCCCTGGAAAAGATGTGTTTAATTTAGATTTTTTAAATTCAATTGTGTTCCCACAGAAAAACAGTTTGCTTAAGACATCACTCACACGCATGCACATACACGCGCATACACACACGCACATACATGTGCATACACACACACAGTTCTGCCTGAGAATGCTACAGACAAGGATCACACAACAGTTAGGAGAGGAGCCCAGTCTGCCTGCCGGGTTTTCTGACCTTAGAGCCCACATCCAGTCTTCTGAAGGACAATTATCTCTAGATTTACAAACCCAGAAAGACTGAGAACTCTTTCCACATTACCTTTTGAACAGCAAGCAACACAGTGTTACTAACAAGTATGTAATTCATGGATCTACAAGCCTTTGCTATAGGCTTTTGTGTCAAGAAATAGGAAAGTAAAAACCAGATACTCAACCTCGAGGAGGGATTGCAATTGATGGGATTTTAAAAATGAGAAAATCGTCCAGGTCCAAGGAAATGGTGTTTGGTCACAGTACCCTAAGAGTGTTCGCTGAGGATTTTCTCCTCCTGTCATTCTGAAAATCTTAATGGGTTTGAATGGATTCACTGAGCCCTGCCATTGAAGGGGAAGAGAAATGTCAAGACCCCATGTTTCCAGTCATGCGTTTGGGGCCAGATCAAAATGCACTTCAGAACTTCTAGGTTTGAATGTTTCCACCACAAAAAATAAATCATTTGATAAGTCTTCCCGTACACCTACAGTGTTCCCTGCCTTGGCCCGGGTCCCTCTATAGGGAGCACAGAAGTTGGGGCCCACCTGATCCTCCCTCTCAGGAACCTGCCACAGGGCCGTGGGTGTCAGCCCTGCACCCAGAGAAAGGGAGAGCCACCTAAGCTGCTTTACTATGCCAAGGGGCCTGGGGCCAATGTCCCTGTCAAGGATAGCAACGACAGTGCATCCAGCACCCCTGCAAGAGCCAGATGACCTCCTTACCGCACCTTGGGCTGGCCCCTGCAGGTGGCAGGAGACACCACCCTGGGAGCTTTCCAGGGTCGGGCAGTTCCCACCTGGGGGCTCTCTCTTCACTACGCAACTCACACCGACACTCTGGAGGCCTTTGATCACTGCTGGTCTCTCTGTTCAAACCAGGTACGAACTGGTTTGAATCGGAGAATCAGAGAATTAGGTAGAAAAGGATGTTTCTCTGTAGGACAAGGCATTTCACATCCCTGAGAACTCACGATGTTGCAGGAAACACAAAACGGCTCATCGTCTATGTTGAAATTGAGGGCGATGTTCCATCAGTTAAATTATGGACCTCACTGCGAAGCCGGGTGGGGTCTTGAACATCCCTAAATACAGCAACAAGAGCTTCCATTCTTTCCTTGGATGCATGTTTGTGTCTAAATAACTACAAGAATCTCACTGAGGGGAAGAAGCAGGAGCCATGCTAGTGATTTAGTGGGGTTAGGACCACATGGTGGGAGTCAGGGGATGTGGAAATCAGTGAGGCATTCTCCTGAGGATGCGGGCCCACGAGCTCAGAGTCTCACCAAGTAAACAGGACGTCACCTTTCCATCTGCCCCAGAACAGGAGTTGATCCCACACCACTCAGCAGTGTTGCTCCCACCCCACCTTCCCGAAATGTGGAGACAGGCACAGGGAAGGGGAAGAATACCGAGAACAATGCCAGCTAACCCAGATCTACCCGCCTCCCACCTCTCTGGACACGACTTTGTGGACCCCCAAATCCACAGCTGCATGTTCTCACCCTGATGAACCCCAGAGTAGTACATTGTTCACACTCACGTTTCAAAGTGACCTAATCCTGGCTGAGGGCTCAGCTCTGCACTGTCCCCAAACCACACAGGTCTCTAAGCCAGAGACACCCCATATCGGTGCTGGCAGATGAAAAAGTGGGGATCGTTTAGGAAACCTGGAATCGCTCACAAAGAAATCACCTACTCCTGGTTCCTTACTGCTTAGGACAGTGGTCTAAGAGAGGGGAGGGAGGCAGAAGGACCTGTCCTTCCTTGAACTAAATCTCAGATGTCCCCTGATGTCCCTAAAAACAATTCTTCAAGAGCAGAGGTCATCTCTCTTGTCACTTAGAAATAGTTACTTAATAAATACTTCTTAATTATGAGATTAAAAAAAAGTGGGGATCACCCCTCATGTTCCCGACCTACAGGTTGCCCAGGGAGTGTCCCAAAGCTGAAGGCCAAGTTCCATAATTGGTTCCTCGGTCTGAGGCCAAACTGTCAGGCAACAACACTTTCTGCTAAAACATTAGATTTTTCCAACACAGAATTACTCATTCATGAAGTTATTTGGACCTAAATACTATACAAGCTTTTCCATTTCCTTACCTCCCCTAATAATTTATCATTGGAATTATACATTTGATTCCCAATTATAAGCTAAGACTTACCTCTGGGGCCCTGATATTGTCTTAGTAAATGCAGAGCTGAACCCAAAACAAAGCCAATAAAGGAGGCATCTGAAATTCCTTGGCATCACCATGCAATTTGAGTTATTTAAAACAACTATTCATTTTAATGACTGTTCAAGTTTATTTTCATAAGAATGTGTTTTACATAAGCCCCAAAGTTTCATATACAATTAATTCCCTTCACAAAGAAATTGTGTTTCAGACCCAGAATGGTCACGCTGGTCCCCATGACCGCGGAGCTTGTTTCTTTCAAGTCGT
Organism: Indri indri; assembly: GCA_004363605.1. NCBI lineage: Eukaryota > Metazoa > Chordata > Mammalia > Primates > Indriidae > Indri > Indri indri. The sequence goes on from RJWJ010013011.1 coordinate 8,118, forward strand.
AGTTGCCTTTTTAACACTGTAATTAAGCTTGAGGGGAAAAATCATAATGCAAACCAAATAAATCCTGCCCTTTGTGCGATTATGTATGGTATGTGGTGAGGAAAAAAAAATGATCTAGGCTTTTGTTTGTCTTAAAATACACTTGGCAGCCACTTCACTTAATAAGCTCTTTTCTCTTTCTGAGAACAAGGAAGTCATAAAGTCCAAGCAATAACGGAGGGGTGCTGGCAGCTCCGGAGGGAAGGGACAACATCCCACAGTGGAGACCCACACACGGGGCTCTGCACGGTGCTCCGACCTGGCTTCTTTGCATCATGCGTGTGTCTTGTCTGTAAGTGTCTCTCTGGGTCTTGTTTTCTTTACTGCTTCCCCCTTTGGAAGAACCTCATTCTTACCCAAGGCCAGCAGTGCAGGCTCACAAACCCTCCTTCTCCCCCAGAACCTCTGGGCCTCCCTGGAGCCAGCCTGCCCAGGTCTCTTCCTTTCTACCATGATCACACAGGACCTGGCACGAGATCCTGTCCTGCTGGAACCCCAAGGCCATCTCTCAGCGGGGCCTGCACTCCACACCCCACGAACTGCTCTGCCCCGGTCTCGAGTAAGCCAGCCCCTTGCCTCTTCCCCTCATGCCGCGGAATGGGGCCAACCCTGGGACCCGCCCACCTGTGCCACCTTTGCTTCCACTGCTGATGTTCAGAACTTCTAACTGGGACTCTTCCAAAGCTGCCCAACATCCTACTGTCTTCACGTTCCGCTCACTCTGACCCCAAGAGCACTGCAATCAGACCGCTCCAGTGATCTAAAACGCCCCTCTGATCATGTCATGCTTCTGGCTTAGCAACTGTTACAATCACCACTGGTGACCAAAGCATGGACGGATCATTACACTGACATTCAAGTGCCTGGATCCCACCTCTTCTTCCAAGTTGGTTTTTCCAACATCTTCCTTCTTATATAGTGTATAAGACAGATTGGACACTCACTGACCCCTGCGAATGTCCTTTGATTTCCTCCCTCTAGGCCTTTGCTGATGTTGTTCTTTCTACCTGGAAGGTCACGTCCATATCTGTTTGTTTGTATGCTACTTGCCATTCAAGGTGTGGCCCAAATACCACTTCCTCCCCTTAACTAGAAGTTTTTTCTTCAAGGGATGAACTCTGTAAAACCCTAACATAGCTCACTTAGAGCTCTTCCCTTCTTTCAACAAGCAATAAATGTGCCCGTCCCTGCCTTGCATTTCTGCTATTTGGGAGCGTGCCTTACGCGGCATGCTAATCCGAATGCTCCTTGAGGGCAGAAGCCACATCCTATTAATCTTCGTATTTCTCCTGCCTAGTAAAGTGGCTTGCATTTAATAGGCATTAAATATATATTTGTTGACAGAATAACTGAATGAAAGACTTCCCTGGAGTTTTATTTTACACAGAAGAAGGTTAGAGGGAGAAGGAGAGAAGTGACATAGCTTAGTTTGTTCTGGATTATGCTTGGCATGTTATCACATGGAGGTAGGTGGCCATCCCTGAAGTCTCAGATTAAATGGCACTTCTGCACTTGAGGAGAGGCCTTCTGTTACCCTGACACTAGGTTAGGCTCCTCTCCTGTGTGCACTCTCTCTCTCTCTCTCACACACACACATCTGTTGTGAGTGGTGGTTCTGGGCAGAGAGAATGGAAGAGATACTTCTTGCCCACTGCCGGTGTTTTCCTCCAAATGAGGCCTCCACTAGCACCATACTCCCAGCCTCTCTCTCCACCTTGCACTCCCTTACACTGAATTATACCAATCCGTGACCTTGCAAGGGGACCTGGGTCTGGGTAACCCAGGCCTGCTCCCTTCCCTCTTCGTCCTACAGGCAAATGCCCCACAGGAAGGCCACCCTACGCCCAGCTGCTGCCCCACGCTGTGCTGCTGCGAGTGGGAGTCTTGCCCTGGCCGAGGCTGCTGGGACTAATGGACCAGCTGGACCAACTCAGAGATTCAGAATCAGGCCGCCCACGTGCCTGTGAGATAAGCTGCATTCTCCAATAGCAGCTTCCTTCTTAACTTCAGTGCTGTTTTGATTTCCTATCTACCTTACTCTTTATCTCATTTCTCGGTTGGCTCAGGTCTTGGGGGAGAAAGAGAAATTATCCACTGGACCTTCTACAGACTCCACTTCTGTTTCCTAATAACTGTTTATTTGATCATTAGTGTCCCACTCGGGACCCTCTGCTCCGTGAGGACTGGCACATGTCTTTTCAGTGTGTCCCCAGCACCTAGCAATGACGGGTGTATTGAACGCTCAACCCTAGTAAATGTCAGTTTAAAGAGGTAATTTATTATGAATCTATTGAGAAAAATTAGAAGAAGAAGAGAATGAAAGGGGGGAGGGAAAAAAGAGAAATGAAAGAAGGAAAAGGAAGAAGTTCCACAAGAAAGAGACAGGAGAGGAAGAGAAGGAAGGAGAAAATGAGAGGCATAAAGGAAGAGGGAGTGGAGAAGGGGAGAGAGAGAGAAGGGTACACCAGGAGAGGGGAGAGGAGGTGCCAAGGCAGTCCCTGCGCCCACACTAGGGAGCACGATCTTGGCTGGGGCTCCTTACCCCTCGTCCCCCTTCGGCCTCAGGGGCCTTCCTTTCCCAACTCCTCCCACCTTTAGGGCTTCAGTCCATGCACCTGGATAATGAACAACGAGCACTCCCTCTCCAGCCTCTATGGCCGCGGGAGGAAGAACTAGGGCGACTACAGGTGAAAGTGCTTCGGAGGAGGAAGACTCACCCAAGAAAGGGCTTACTGGTGTTTGGAAGCTGCCGCCAGGAACTCTAGCCTATCGTGTGAGCCCAGGGGTCATCGCCGCCCCGGCCCTGCAAAGGTCCAGAAACCTAGAGAAGGGCCCCTCCCACACACCTTCTCCCCGAAGGCCCCTCGCCACTCGATTCTCATTACCCTTCTGCTAATCGAGTAGAGCCCGGCACTTGATCAAAACTATTGGTTCTGTAACTCACCCAGACACATCATAAGCTGAGGCATTTATGACTGTCCTGGGATATATATCTCTGTGATCTATCACCTCGGTGAGCTCTCTGGCTGCCCCTGGGGTCCAGACACATCTCATTTCCAAGAACGTTTGGAAGAAGGAACCTGAGGCCCGTGGAGGTCTTCTGACACTCCACCTCCCTGACCTCTGTGGCTGAAGGGACAGGGCACAAGGGTGTCGCAGAAAATAAGCAGGTGTAGTCACGTTAATTATTTTGTATTAGTCTGATCTATAGGTGAACTAGTATCATCAGACAGCACTCACTAGTGAATATTCCCTGGGCATGGTGGTGATAGTAAAAAGAAATGCAGGTCTATTGATAAGAAACAGGTTGTACCCAAGTCACATCACCCACAAAACAGCCTTTGAATGTTCACAGCTGCAAGGTGCATTCACGATGGTCATTAACATTGCTACTGTTATTAAAACCTTCGGTTGTCCTCTCTGAGCTTCAGATGACAGGAATGGCATGCTGTATTCCCTCTGCTCGGCCTGCCATAACAAAGTAGCACAGACCAGGTACAGAAATTTATTTTCTCACAGTCCTGGCTAGAAGTCCAAGGTCAAGGTGTCAGCAAGATTAGGTTCTTCTGAAGCCTCTCTCCTCGGCTTGTAGGGGGCCGTCTTCTCCCTGGCCTTTCCTCTGTGCGTGTCTGTGTCCTAATCCCCTCTTCTTATAAGGACACCACTCATACTGGATTAGGATCCACCCTAATGGTCTCCTTTTAACCTAATCACCCCTTTAAAGGACCTATCTCCACATACAGTCCCATTCTGAGCTACTGGGGGCTGGGGCTTCAGATATGAGTTCAGCCCATAACACACCCTGTCCCAAATTCTTTCCTCAACTTAGATCTGAGTAGCTGGGAGAGAAAAATGAAGGCGTGATTTCTGATCTCTACCAAGCCCAGGGAGATTTTCCACACGCCTCGGGAGCACAGCCACCACCGGGCACCCCCAACCACCCACCACACCCTGTAGGGCAACTGAGCTGGAACCAACTGCCCACCTGGTTGAGGCTGCCTCATTCTAAGGGGCTGAGTGGGGGTAAACGGCGACCACTGGAGATGCTAGCGCAGCAGCCCAGGGTGTCAGGCAGCATGGGGGACCTTCGTCCCTCCATAAGGGAAAGGAAGCCCTGGGGGACAGGCTGCAGAAGCCCGGCCATTTGGTGAACTCCCTGAGCTTTCGTCTCCTCACGTGTAAATGGAAGGATCACTGGAGCCACTTCATGCAACTGTATGAAGATTAGAAAAGAATATCTACACTCTGTAGCACCGTGCAGCTTGGTGCATGGTAAGTGCTCAAAACATTAGCCAGACCAGCAGTGGTGGCAGCAGTGGGTGTCGGGGTCAGATTTTGGTGCCCCCCCAAGCCTCCTGTAGCTTTCCCACCTCCTCAGCCTCGCCCAGACCTCGCTGTCCATGCCACGCCATGTCCCTCCTCCTCTCTGCTCAAGGACCAGCTCCAGTCCCACCTTCTCCCCGTTGGCTTTCCAGAACTCTCTAGGACACAGAAGCTGTCTCCGAGCTCCAGCAGCTCCAGCCCACAGTGTTTTTATCTGGTCCCAAGCACGGCCTCGGGCACTGACTTTCACGTGCACTCACCTTAGTTTCCCACGGAACCACCAGGGCGTGGAGACTCTACAGTGTCACCTCGGATTTGTCCTTCCTACACGCTCTGCATTTGCACCCCCGTGCCTGCTCACACAACACCCTGATGCCCTTCCCAACATCCAGAAAGCAAAGGGAGCTTTTGGACTCTGTCAGCAACAATCATAGGACCCCCATATCCCTCTGTCATCACAACTGCAATCACTGAATGCCTGCTATGTGCCAGGCACTGTGCCAGGGTCTTTGCACACACAAGGAGACAAGTATAATGCAAGTGAGAAAACCAAGGCTGCAGGTTAAGTGACTTGCCCTAGGTTAAGTGATCATAAGGAAAAGAAGTTGTGTTTTCTAAGTCTGTCTCCAGAGACAGCTATTTTTCTGCCACACCGGTGGTCTCAAGAGAGGAAAATGGATACATACATCACCATCACAGGGGAGGGGGGTCACATGATGGATACTACACAGCCGGAAAATAAAAGAATGAACTACCACTATAGACAGCAACACGTAACATGCACTAAGGAAGCCAGACTCAAACGATAAATGTCTAAGTCTATGCGTATGAAGTTCAAGAGCAGGCAAAGCTACTCCATACTGATAGCAGTTAGAATAGTGGTTACTTCTGGAGGAGAGGGGGTCAGGGGGAGGATTGTCTTGGAGGGAGCACGAAGGAGCCTCTGGGGGCAATGGAAACATTCCTAACGTATCTTCGTGGCATTCATACAAATGCATATGTATGTGAAATTCATATATGTATGTCATACCTCAATAAAAAATGTTTAAAACATCTCAAGGAGGACATATGTAGTTTTTTAAATATATTCAATATTATAATTTCATATTTGGAAACCAAAAAATAAATCACTCTATTGCTTTTGAAACACAAACTTTAAAAGAATTTTCAAGATGTATATGTTTCTCCAAAGGAGACATATGTTTAAAAGACTGAGACGCACTGTGCTACACGGATCACATTCTGCCTCTGTTCCCTGTGTACTTCTGGCTCCCCAGTTACACCCGGGGCATCTTTGAGGAAAGACACCATCTTGGCCACAGCACAGGGCCTGTACACACACAGGAAGGGTCTAGTGATCGTCTCATGGGTTCCAGAAAAGGACCAGCAGGCCCTGTCTGCCCTCCACAGCTCATAACATGCTCAAGAGCCCAGGAATGCAGTTCGAGACTGCGCCTCCCAAAGCTGTCTGTCATTCAGCCACATTTTGCAACTCAGAAAAAAGAGAAGAAAACCACTGCTGTGGAAAGCCTTGCTCTGAAACGAGGGGTGGCTGATCAACAGGCCTGGTGGGGCGCTGAGCTGCTGAGCATCTGACTCCACCCCGGTAATCATATAAAATTTCCCCAGCCAATGCCTCTGCCCCCTGTGGACAGTTCGCTCTACAGGCCAACTCCGGGCACAGAGAAGCTGCTGGAAGTTGCTCTTGCAGGCAACGGCCTTTGCTGTTCTTAGAACAAAGCCTTTAATTTGCTTGGCTGGAAGCTTAGTGTATTTCATGCCGTCAGTCTCATCATGAACCCCCAAGAGAGGAGTGTGATCGTGAACCTTCTATATTGAGCACCAGGTTTGTCGAGCCCTAGCGCAGGTCCTAGGCTGCAGCAGGCACATAAGGGTGACTTCACCCCCTCCCTCTCCTAGGAGATCATGATGAGATAAACAGCATTCGGGGGTGGGCATCACCAGCCAACCAAGGCATAAATTTTTCTGAGAACCTACTGTGTGCCGTGAGGGTTGTCAGGAGGGTGAAGTGTCTTTGGTGGCTAATAATGCCAAGCCCCATGAATTAGCTGGGCCATGCCGAACACCGGAGAGAAAATGCAAAAGCTACTCTGCTCTCTTTTAACGGGGAAAACCATGGGTGTGTGGCCCCTGTCTGCAGTCTTTATTTTGAATCAGGTCTCATAAAAGTTCCTGGAAAATGCATGCTCAGCTATCAGCTTAAAATCACAGCGAGACAACAAGGCACAGTTCAGGGGAGTCCCAGACAGTGCAGGCTCCTGCCTTCCCCGCAAAGGTACGTACCTCATCTTTGTCAGACTCTGGGACATTCTCCGGCTTGTGCTCGTTACTTTACGTCAGTTCTTTAGAGAAGCCAGAGAAACTCCAAGAACTGATTATAGGCTCACAAACTGCCCAGCCTCTCAGGACTCTTGATCATTTTTAATTAGGACTAGGTGGACAGATGAATTGGCAGATCTTCTTTGAATACCACGAGAGGGGCCAAATGCAGTCAAGTGATCAAGCAATAGGAAGAAAGGGAGATGAGAGTCAGGAAGGTGACATCTGGAGAGGTTCCAGACAGTCAGAGTGGAAAGATCCTTACAGATCTCCTAGTACAACCCTTTGTCCCCATATCTGTAGATGTTCCAGAGAAGGGCAGAGGCCAAACTGATCCTCCCAGAGGTCTCAAGGTGGGAGTGGGCCTACGGCTGGGTCGAATCTTACTCCGAGGCCATATAACCAAGGTCAGGAGTGTCTCCCTCTTGCAATGAAGCTACAGGGATGTTCTTTCAATTAGGTCTGTCTCACTCCTTCTCTGATACCCAAGTTTTCAGAATGAATCTGTGGCCCTTTCGCAAACCAGGACTGAATGGAGAACCCGGTGCAAAGCCCACTCCCACCCTGGGAGACAACTTACAGATGTTGCCCCATCTGCCATGAGGCCCTCAGGCCACCCAGCTACAGAAACACTTCTCATAATTCTCAGCAATAATTTCATACTGATGGAAATACAAACCTCCTTCACATTCACTCATGACCATTGGGAGGCATCTCTAATGTATAAGGTATCCTGAGTGTCACAGAGGTGAATTAGACACATTCTCTGCCTTTCAGAAATTCACAGTCTGGTAGAAGAAACTTGTATTCAGTAAGAGCATACCAGCAAGCTGTGAGACTATCACCAGGATGGGCCCAAGTCTCTATGGGGGCATCGGAGGGAGATTCCTCCTAGTTGGAGGAACCAAAAAGGGAGAACAAGAGAAGAGGAGGGATTTGTGTTGGACCTTACGGGAGAAATGTCTGGATATATGAGAAAATAAGGAGGAACTAGCCGAGCAGGATGAGAGGACGCCGGGCCAAAACTGGGGAGATGGGAAAACGTAGAGCATGTTCAGAAAACACCAGGTAGATTAATTTCACTAGCCAGAGCATGTGCAAAGGACACATGAGAGATAAGACCACATAAGAAATGCTCAAATTTAAGAAAAGTCTAAATTTCAGAGGACCTCGAATGTCATACTGGAAGCTTAGACTTTGCTCACTGGGCGATAAGAAGTTATTGAAGAACTTGATCAGAGTCAGGGCCGAAGGGGTGGGAGGGGAGTTGGAGGTGGCTTGAGTGAATTTCATCTTCAGAAGAAAGATCTGGAAGCTTAAAAATCAAAGTCAGAAAATTCAGAGTTCCTTTCTCAGAGAAAGAAAAGGTGTGCTTCCTTTTCAAGCTCCCCGCGATCTCTATTCACCAGTTCTCTCTCCTCTACTCAGACTCCACCCTCACTTCTTGTTCCTTCTGCACAGATCGCAAAAGTCAAGTCTACCTCTTCTAGTAACAAAACCAAATCTATACAAACTCTCCACTTTCTCACACCCTTTTCTTCACAGGTAAGCTCCTTAAATGATACCAAGCCTTCTAAAATGAATGATTTTTGTGCACACCCCACTTTCAAACCACAGGGTATTTATAATAAGATCTATTTGGGATAGGAATAAAATATTAGAATTTTATCTAAAAACATACAAATAAAATTATGTTTTACTAATTCAGTCATTTTGCCAATTCTGCCATAATTCATAAGTAGAGTCCAAAAAAATCAATCATGGGAAACTCAGAGTGATGTTTTTGTGAGGTTAATGAAAAATGGCATCTGAGGGTCAGTTTGTATCATCCCTAGAGACAGTGCCAGGTGAAAAGGACACATTGTCTGCAGAGAATATCAGAAAACTTCTTAACAGCCCCAGTAGACACTAGAAGTCAATAGAATATTATTTCCAAAGTGCTGATTAAAAAGAATTGTATACCTTGCTATCGCTGCTTTGAAGAATGTGTTGAAAGTGAAAGAATTTACCACTAACAGACATGTACTGAAAAAATCATTTTCTTCCTCCAAACAAAAAGAATGAAAACTAGGAAGAAGGAAACTGAACCCAAAATCATGAAATATAAGAAGAAATGGTGAGCAAAAAAATGAATAAGTATGTGCATGAACCTAAACAGTAACAACATAAATAATGAAAATCATGATTAATTTTGGGGTCATAAAAATCAAGATGGAACTAAAAATATTAGACAGAAGAAACTTGTAATATGGAACTTTCTAAAGTTCAAGCTTTTTTAAAGCTTTCTAAATTATTTGTATTGTTCAAGAGGATGATAGCACTACTGATTAACTTTGACTGTTAGGTAAAGTATACATAAAATAATTTTAAAAGTAACCATTAAAAAATTGGAAAAGAATACATAACTTGTGAATCAGTAGAAGAGATACAGAAGAATTTTTTAAAGTGCTGTCTATGCATAGAAGGTAGGAAAGAAGAGGAGAAAAATCAAAGCAAAGAAACAAATGGTAGAGTAAATTCAAATAAATTGGTAATCACAAGAAATTAAATGGATTAAACTCAGCCGTTAAAACCCAGATCATCAAATTGAATCAAAAACTAAACTAGTTATATGCTGTTTACAAGAGACAAATTCAAAACAAAAGGACAGTTATTATACATAAAAAGATGGAAAAAAAAAAGCTATGACAGATAAATTCTACCCAAAGAGGATTGACAAAATGGAATTTCAGTTGAAAAGTTTATAAGAGACAAAGACATCACTATTATAAAATAAAAAGAACAATTTCCCAAGAAGATAATACATTGTTCACACCTAGTAATCAAATTGCAAAATACATAAAGCAAAGATTGACAGAATTATCATATGAAATCGACAAATCAGCAATCACAATGGGAATTTTAGCACCTTTTTCTATAATTAAAAAATTAAGGGGAACCAAAGTTATCAAAGACATAGAAGATTTGAATCAAGATTGAAATCTTGATCTAATGAACAGAGAGAGAGAGCACTCCCTAGACACATTCTGTCTTCATTTCCTCATCTCCCAATCACTCTTCAACCACCTACCTCCAGTCCCAACACACCTATGAAATGACAGTCCCAAGATCACCTGTGACCTCCCAATTACCAAATCCTCATTCTTCTGCTTTTAAAGCTATTGGAAACTCTCTGATAACTTGACTTCATGACCCTAGATTCCTTTTCCTTCCAGCTCGCTCTCTGCTCATTCACCACTTCCTTTAGGTGTTCAGCTTCATCTGCTAGTCTTCCACAATGTTCTATCCTCATCTCTTCTCACCCCAAAATTCCACGCACCTCCCTGGTGACTTGATCTCATACCAAGGATTTATATCAGACATGCAAGTTTAGAAGGCAAGGGTGTAACTCAGGAGCTAACACAGATGCAGGTGCAGCCTACAGACTCCCTCTGTGAGCACCCTGGTGAATACCTGGGCTTGGTGATGGATGGAGGCTGGGAGCCCTGGAGGGGGGACAGTTTCCCCTAGATTCACAGCAGGGACCACGTGTGCCTTATTCACCTTTACACTCAGCCCAGTGACTAGCCTGCAACAGATATTTGATAAAAGTTTGTTACCTGATTGAATATACATGGAGTTTTGCATGTCTTCTAGAAAGCTCCAGAAATATAGTCTGTTGAAAGATAGAAAGTTACCTTCAATCTCTGAGCTTCAACAAAGGCTTCTGACTCATGCCAGGAGGTCTAGTGCAAACCATAGCCAAGATTATGGTCAAGAGGTCAATCTAAACCAACTCCCCAGTGAAGCCACTTCTTGGACACTGCGTTTACTGCTTTGTAAAACCAGAGCACCGCCTTAAGTCATAAGACATTGTCTCTCTGTGCGTTTTTTCCTGTCCCTCTTTTTCCACCTCCCTGATACAGAAACTACCCTCCATCCACCACGCACGTAGCTGTGAATATGCCGTCAGCCCCCAAGAGAGGCAGGGCATGAACACTCTTTGACTACAGAAGGGGGAAAGCCGTCTTCTGGCCAAGGGAAGTGGCCATTTTCACAGACATTTCATAAGCACGTAAGCCAAACCCCAAACCGCTGCAAAATCTGTCTCCTGTCCTCTCACATTCCTGAGGCAATAGAAGTTCATTTTCTCATCATATACTGTAAATTACAGGCTGAAAAGGTGGGTCGCGTCTGACTTCGGCCTATAAATAGCTGATCTTCCTTCTCTTCCTCAGAGGGGCCATTCTCACAGTGGCTTAGCTCAACGCTTTCCCCGGCAGAGGGACAAAAACGCAGGAACAGAAATCAAATCTCCCTCCAGTGAGCCCAGGGGCAGACACTGGAGTTCTTCCTGCCTCTGAATCAGAGAAGCCCCTGCCCAGTGCACACATATTTTTCTACCAGGCAACATCTAGGTAAATCCACTTCTAGTCTCTCTTCATCTCTCTTACGCGCCCCTTCTGCAAATAGCTCCCAGCACTGCCCCGGCATCTTGTAAAATAAAAATCAAAGCTGAGCAAATAATTTAAGACTCATGTTTAAACCTTTTCCAGGTCCCTGAATTCATTGCCTCTTAAAGTGAAATGCCTATGCCAGAGGCTCCCGAGGCCAGCGGGGATTACAGCGCTTCCCCTCCCCACTGAAATATTTAGTCTAGCATTTAAGGAGCACTTCACGGGGCACATGGAAGTCGGGTTTTAATCAATCAACAACGTTATTTACCACCGGCCACATGCCTGACGCTAAATACATGTAAATGTGAATGGAAAACATGACTTTTGTCCTCCAACAGCACACAGTCAAGTGGAATAGACACACCCCGCTCAGCAGAACAACAGAGAACAGAAGAAAACTGGGATTAAGTGTTCGATCAAGTGGAACAGACAGCAGGATAAGACTCCAGGAATAGTGGTAGCTGAAGGCAGAGGCTTTGGCGAGGGGCACTGAGCTGGCAGGCACTGGAGAGATGGAGGAGACAAAAGGAAGCACCTAAAACCAGGAAAAGAGCAGAAGCAAATATGAGAAAGCAAAATAAAAACGATGTTTGAGGAGATGTGTCACCTGGACATGTCACGTGCAAAAAATGCATGGTCACTGTCATGGGCTGAATTGTATTTCCCCAAAAATGTTTATGTTGAAGTCCTAACCATCAGTACCTCTGAATGTGACCCTATTTGGAGAAAGGCCCTTTAGAGGTGATAAGGGTAAAATGAGGCCATATGGGCGGTCCCTATTCCAATAGGACTGGTGTCATTGTATGAAGAGGGGATTAGGACACTGATAGGCACAGAGGAAAGACCACATGGGGACACAGGGAGAAGACGGCCATCTACAAGCCAAGGAGAAGGGCCTCAGAAGGAACGAACCCTGCCAACGCCTTGATCTGCCAACTTAGCCTCTAAGATTTTGAGAAGATGAATTTCTATGGTGTAAGCCACCTGGTTTGTGGTGCTTTGTTAGGGCAGAGCAAGCACACTCAGCTTCTCTCAGAAAGAACTCTCTGGAGGCAGCTGGGGGCTGTCCCGTCTGGGCCTGCACCAAGGCAGAAGTTGGGAGAATGGAGATGCCAACATGGATGGGAGGGAATTAGAACTAGCCTTGGCCACACGTTCCTTAGAGGGATGAAGGAGGTGGTGGAGGTAGGATGTCTTTGACATCTAAGGAAGAAGGAATCCGGGGATGTAGGCCACCATTTCAGTTCCTAGGAGTGACCTTCTCCACAGAAACCAGGGGGCCCCTCCTGCCTTTTCCCAGCCCCCAGTCTCTTTGCAGCATGAGACACTCAGGGCTCGGGATGCTGATAACTATACTCCAGCGCCCAGTGCTCCGTGCTGACTGGAGCTTGGAACATCTTGCTAGAAAAAAGCCCTACATCATAACTCAGCACCTGTTCCAGCGCTTCTCTGCCCAGCTGAGCCGAAGCCAGGTGGGTAGTCAGGGAAGAAAGCCCTTCTGGGAGAACCAGTCATTAAGAGACCCTGGGAAGCAAGTGCCTGTCTCTTCATTCAGTGCTTGGAATCCTGGACTCCTTGATTACTCAGTTCCAAGAATCTCAGCTGCAATCACCAATGACTTCAAACCCCAGACCCTGCAGCTCCTTCTGGCATGGGGGAATCAGCAAATATGTGACTCCTTGAAAGGAGGTGGCCTCCAGGGACATCCCTGACCTCCCAAGATACCTGACGAGCTAACGAGGACACAGAGCCCACTCTGTGCAGGCATTAAGTGGCTTTCATATGTTGCCACATATAATTCTCCAAACAGCCCTATGGCAGCAGTGCAAATTGTACCCCAATAGTATACCACTCTGCACCCAGCAGAAGGGCTACAATAAAAAAGAAAATGTCAAGTGTTGGTGTGGACAGGGAGCGGCTGGAAATCTCCCTCACTGACGGTTGTACAATCACTGTGCAAAAGTGTCTGGCAATATCTACTAAATCTGAACATACGTTTTCCTTATGATCCAGCCATTTCATTCCTAGGCATATACTCAACAGAAATGGGTGCGTAAGTGCACCAAAAGATATGTACAATCACAGCACTATTGTATGGGAATGCTCCCAAATTAAAATGGAAATGAATAACCACAATCATACATAACGATATGGAGGAATCTCATGAACATGATGTTGAAAAAAAGAAATTAAACACAAAGGACTATCTATTGTGTTATTCTATCTATGTAACGTTGACAAATGGGCAAAACTAATTATCTATGGATTTAGAAGTCAGGATGGCATTTCTCCTTTGGGTGGGGAGTAGCGTACCGTCTCCTACTCTAGGGAAGTACAGGGGAGGTTTCTGAGGTGCTGATGATGGTCTGTTCCTTGAAGGAGGTGTTCAAGGTATAGGTGTGTTCATTTTGTGAAAATTCAATCGGCCATACATATATTTGTGCGCTTTTCTGTATTTATGTTATGTTATATTTGAATACAAAGCTTTAAAAAATGAAGACCCAATCTGATAGGAAAATGACTTTCTGCATTGAGGGAAACAGAGCCGAAAGGACTGAAGTAATTTTCCCAAGGTCAGAGCCAGGTTGAACCCAAGTACTCTGGTTCTCAAATCTAGTACTCCACCACCATCTATGTCACCTCTTAGGAGAAGAGAGTGTCTTAGCACATGTCCTGCATTAACTCTTATGCAGACCCTGCAGACCCCAAGCACAGGGCTTGGTATTTAATAGGTGCCCAATATATGCCCTGTGTGGAATGAATCCCACTGGAAACCACTTCCAACAGGTGACATGATTTCCACAAGCCACAGCATGGCCACCGTGTAAGAGCCAGATCAGAGAGATACCTATGCTCATATCACAGACAGCAGAATTATTCTTTAGACTCCAAAGCCATTTCTCACCCACCCTGTCCCATCCCTCCTAAAAACCCCACAGAATGGACCAGCCCAGGCCTGGATTTCCCCTAGGTTGAATGCTTTGGTGGACAGTTGATAATGGACTCTCCTTCCAGGAGCCTTGGGAAACCTATTTCACCCTGGCATTTAGAAAGATGTCTCCAGACCTCAGGGACCAAGGCACAGCTCAGGAGGCTGCTCGAAGGATTTTAGACACAGAGTACGGGATGTAAAACCAGTAGAAATCAAATTAGACAATCTTTTTTCTGGAGAGGGGCAGGTGCCTGACTCCAGTCCATTCACTCGCACACCCATCTATTCCACAAGCAAGTGGCTTCACGTGCACAAAGGCAAATGAGACACCGTCCGTGTCACCGTGGGCTCAAATGGGATGGAGGAAGTAGATGTGGAAAACAGGAAACCTGACCTCTGTAAGCCTCAAACATTCCTGCCTCACGGCACTGCAGCTAGAGTTTGATGAGGCAATGCGGGAGGAGATGGGCACATGCTGAGCACTTTGTCATAGTTAGCCATTATTATTACTTGCAATATGTTGCAGAAGTATTTTTGGGTTCCAGAAAGGAGCCAGAGGGGATAATCATTGGTGAGTTGGTGCAAGGTGATCACGGAAAGCTTTGTGGCTCTGATGCTCCAGCAGAGCTCTTCTCAGTGGGGGCATTTCGAGCACACGAGGGGGCCTTTCTGCCTGAAGACGGCCCCCACCTGCCCACTTGCCCCTTCCACAGAAAACAAGGGAGCCCAGAGCCCAGAGATGTGCAGGACGCCCCTGTCCTCTCCCCAGAGGCCCCAGCCTCAAGGCACCTGCTCTTCGGGGAGCACTGGTGCCTAGACCCGGCTGCTCACGGTCAACTCCCTCAGCTCATTCTGCCAAGCAGAGCATGCCCCCGCCACCTCCAGCTCACGTATTTCCTGTCCTTCCATAACTACTGTGACTTCGCAGAGTCAGACCTGGATTTCTGCCCCGAGACTGATATTGATTGCTCCACACCCCAAAGAGCCCACCTCTGCCTCCACTGCCTCCCCTCCTGGTCCCCTCGCAGGAGCCCAGTCCTCGCTGCTGGGGGTCCCCAAGGTCTGGAGCTGGCTTCTCGGCCACTTCCCCATGACCCACGGGGACTGCGTGCCTGGGCACAGCCCTGAGCAGAATCAGACCATCTGGGGAGCCTGAGTCCCCACCCCCAATTTCCCAGGGGAGAAAAAAATTGTGCCTGTCAGAAATGTGATAGAACTGTCAAAAGTACACCAAAACAGCCATACACATTGTGATCTCTAAGTCACAGTTCCATTTGTTCTGTGACAGTGTAAAAATAACAAAATTTCCATCAAGATGGAAAATAAAAACGAAGAAAGCACTTCAACAGTATTTGAAAACAATGTCTAAACAAAGGTCCCTTTTCTCCCTCCCTGGCAGGCTCTCAGCAGTAGCCCTGGCTCAGCGACCTCTCCCTCTCTCCCATTTCCCTCTCAACCCACTTCCTACTTCTCGTCTCCTCTCCTCCCCTTCCTTCTCTTCTGCCTGGGCCTTTTGTCCACATTGGGCACAGACAGGGGCAAGAGACCTCAACCCCCTGGGGCTGAGGACGGGGCCAGATGGTGCCCAGCATCTCTCGGACTCAGCTCTCCCTGCGCAAATTCACAAGACGCCAACCCAGGAAGACACCCAGACCCCGCACCCACAGGACTTTCATACTTAAGTTGTCCTGAAGGAAGACTGGGGGTGGAGGGATTCTTCTAGAAGCCAACAAGAGAAAATTCCCCAGAGCTGTGCTCCTCTCTGCTGTGGCATCGATCATCCTGGGCAGTCTGTTCTGCAGTTAAACCTCAAAGCATGTTAAGGTCATGATCCTTCACCTCTCGTTCCCCCATACCCAGGCCAATTTCTGCCCCAGAGGAGAAAGCAGCTCAAGAAATATTTATTAAATGACTGAACAAATGAGTAAAGGCTGGCATGAATGCATGAGTAGATGAATGCCTAGATCACAGGGAAAAAGAGTGATTATAATATTTATTTTTAACTAATGCTTATTTGTATCAAAATAATGCATGCATAGGGTCTAAATAAAGCTCCCATAGAGCTAATTCTTCAAGTGGAGAGACTTCAGTCTCCTATGCACCTCTCCGCATACACCAGTCCTGCTCTCAGACAATCACGCCCATCTCTTTCACCTGTTTCTTCTGATACGCACCTCCATACACCTTGACTTGTCAGTTTCAGACACCACACGTTGATCTCCTACTATGCTGGATAAGGACTTAATGGTCATATCCTACCATACCCTCATTTTTCCTCCTCCCATTCTCCCATAAGATGTACATATAATACATTGTTAAATCAGTATTCAGTAACTTTGGCTATTTTGACAGTATGTACATTATTTGTGAATAGCCCTTGCTGCTGAGACAGAGAGGTGGTCCTGACTGCGAGGGGGGATGATGGTACTGGGGCTCCAACCCCTTCATATGCCGCTGTCAGCTGTTGCACTGGCACCTGCTCCTCAGCCCACACCTCTGGCCACATGGGAGGTGCCTGATGACCTGTAGGTGGGGGCCCTGTTTACATACAGGCCCATGTCGTGTGTAGGTGCCAACCCCAAATGGGCTGCTGGGTGCAGCATATCCTCACCCAGAACCCACCTCTCTGGCTCCACAAATACCAGGATAGTGGAAAATAAGGGCAAGTGTGGTCCTTTCAGTCATCAGAAAGACACAGGTTAAGCAAATAACCACCAAAGAGCCCGGTGTGCACTTCAGAGTGCTCTGGACAAACAGCCATGATGCACCTGCCTTGGGAAATAAACAAAGATGTGTTTTATTAACCATTAATTCCTTTATATTATCAAGAAGAAAAGATTTTTCATTCTCAGCCATAGGAAGGCTGATGGGTGAATGTTCCTTCAATACTGCAATGATATGAGAAAACTTAAGCTCAGCAAAGATGACCTGACAGCTTTACTGAATCCTCTAGGAACCAACGTGGAGTTTGAACAGTGCACAGGGGCACCCATTTACCCAAAGGAAGCAGAGAAAATCTTAGCCCGACACATGCTGCAGGCCAAGCCAAGCCCAGTGAGCCAGCAGCACCAACCTCCATGTTCTGCGTGGGCTCAACACGGTGCCGCATGTGAAAGACCAACTTCTTACAGTGGGAGAAAAATATAAATGGGGTCAGAGGAGAGGCATGAGCAAGGGTTTGTTAGGGACAGAAAAACAAGTGAGAGGTGATGGAAATCAGAAAAACAGAAAGGAGAAAGTGATAGAAAAATAATAAGGAGGAAATGGTTGCAGAAAAATAAAAAGAGGGAATGGTTATTTCAGCTTTGAGGAATGGGGTAATTAGGCCATGGAACACTGACCCCCAGTCAGAGAATGGAAATGGAACTTTCCCCACGATACGTATAACATAGCCTTTAAGTCATGTCCAAACACAGAAAGGAATCCAGTCCTAATTATAACTAACCTTTACCTAAACACAAAGCATATAAAAAGAAAAACATAGACGTGGACAGGATCTTCTCCACTTGCAGAGACAGACCCACTTCCCCTTAGGAAATGTACTTTCGTTTTGCACCCTTAAACTTTACTCGCAATAAATTCTTCACACATACTTGCTGAGCGTCTGTCATCTCTCTCTGTCATGCAGGCCAAGGCTTGGAGCCCAAGAACTGGGGCAACACTTCAAAGTCCAGCGTGGACTGAACCATGACAGGTTTATATGCAACAGACACTCCTGACTCCTTTCCACCCCCAGCCACGAGCAGGCCTCTCTGCCTGTCTCCCAGAACTCAGCACAAGAACTTTGGGGTGTTCTCCCACTTCATCACACCAACATCTGACTGCTCCCACAAGCCAGCCGGTTCCACTTCAGAAAGATCCTGCTCTCTGTTCCTTCCGCCTGTCCCTTCTCCCCCCTCACATACGGAGGGACCTTGTTATGATTCCAAAGCAGAAACTGGCTGAATGTTCACTAAACCCATTTCCTCTTCCTGGACCCACGAGAAGACTACATTTCCCAGGCTTCCTTGCAGTTACACTGGCACCATGTAGGCTGTGGGCAGACATCAATTATCCAATTGGCAGTCTTGGCCATAACACTCCCTACACAATCCCCCACACTCTCTCTTCCCCTTCTACAGCAACACAGAGGCCACGTGTTGAGAATGGCAGCAGGGCCAGATGGAAGAAGTATGGATCCTTAGTCACTGCTTGAGGCAGAGCTGCCAGAAGAGCCTCTCAACCCACATCAGACTGTCTGAGGGAGAATAGAACTTTTTTAGGTTAAGTCACTGAGAGTTGAGAGTTGGTCATTGCCACAGCATATCCTGACCAATACAGATCTCTCCATCTTGCCTGGGTAATTGTAGTCACTAACAAAGATTCCATCTCAGCAGACTTTGGACACCAGCTGGTTAAACTAAATGTGACTTCAAGAGTGTATGAAATCCTACCATAGGCCGGGCGCGGTGGCTCATGCCTGTAACCCTAGCACTCCGTGAGGCCGAGGCGGGTGGATTGTTTGAGCTCAGGAGTTCGAGACCAGCCTGAGCAAGAGCGAGACCCCATCTCTACTAAAAAAAATAGAAAGAAATTATCTGGACAACTAAAAATATATAGAAAAAATTAGCCGAGCATGGTGGTGCATGCCTGTAGTCCCAGCTACTTGGGAGGCTGAGGCAGTAGGATCGTTTGAGCCCAGGAGTCTGAGGTTGCTGTGAGCTAGCCTGACACCACGGCACTCACTCTAGCCAGGGCAACAGAGTGAGACTCTGTCTCAAAAAAAAAAAAAAAGAAAAAAAAAGAAATCCTACCATAATGTAAACTTCACTAGGCACTCTCCTGGCCTAACTATAAAATGTGAACATTGAAGAATTTTAGGTGAATATATTCCTGCTTCATTTACCAAAGAACATTCACAATGACCACAAAATAGATTTTTTTATTTTACATGTAATGGCATTTCATCCATTGAACTGGACATGCTCAGGTGTGTACTAAAAAGAAAAAAAATGTTAATACTATTGTGTTTGACATAACGTACAAAGTGTGCACTACCTGATTTCACTACAAGAATGGTTGCTGCAACCTATGCCCTTATAAATGTGCTTCCAAGACTGATGTTAAAATCAATCGGGCGCCATGGAAATTTAATCAGTCACAACTGGGCAGTCTGAACTGCTCACACACAGCCTTTGTCTACACTCATTTCAGAACTCAATACCTTAGCTATAGTATTAATTAATGACACACTTTATAAGTAGCAAAGATCAATTGAAAAATTAGCCATAATCAGTGGCTAATCATAAAATGATACTTATCACAAAAATGCCAAGAGCATTTGAGAAATTACACCCAGGAACTTGGATGCAGCCATAGGAGCCATGGGAGGGAGAGACGGCAGTGGTCAAGAGTGGCTGGGGTGGTGACATAGAGCAGGCAGACTTAACCTGGGAAGTGGTGACAGCAGAACAAGGGGTGTGCATAAAACCAAAAATAGAAAGTACACGTGGTGTCCCAGTGATGGGACAGCGGACAATGGAACAATAGATATCAGAGGTTGGAAAGATGGAGACCCATGTTATGCAACAGCAAGACATTTAGAACAGTCACCTGTCATTACCAGGGAGGCAGACCACATGCCTACTTAGGGGAAGCAGGTGCAATGAGCCAGAGTTTAGCAAGGGAAAAGCAAAAAAAGAAATGATCTCAGGAAAAGCAACAGATGGTTTGCAAGCAAAAAGGAAACAGAATAGAGAGAATCCAGAAGTTGGGGCACAACTGCTAAATCCCAAACAACAAAAAATAAGACTAAAAAATGTCCTGTGCAACTAAGATCCTTTAAGGCTTCTCAGTTAAACGGAAGGACTCAATCCTGCAGCAACAAGTAAATTAAGGATGTTAACTTCTCACCTAAGCCTATTGTTTTAGATGGTCTCAAGACACCTGCCATTAAGCTGAGAGACAGAAGCATGAAGGAAAATAAGCAAATATATAAAGGCTGGCTTGATGATTACATTTAGGAAAGAACTTTGGGTGAAGCTATGGACACATGCAACTATTTATAAGCAAGTAGACCAGAAGCCTGCTGAGTTTAAGGCTATAATTCTAGCCTTTAAAAAATAAACTTATGAGTATTAAATAACCCTCAAGCCCCTTCAGCTTGCACCAGGAAGAAACAAGCAAGATATGCCCATAAAGGGTGACGGATAAGGAAAAACCATCCGGAAAATGGAGACAGGGACTATGGGAATAGCGGACTAGAGACTTCCTCCCAGAGAGCAAAATCAGGCCTAATCGAGGAACCTCCCCTAGCTGGGCAGGGCTGTCACCACGGGTCAGTGGCTGCTGTGTCTTCCATTCCTCCCTTTTGTGAGTAGAGTGTTGATGACACCCACGCTGCCTCTGCTCCGCCACTTTGACAAGGTGGGTGGGGAGAGAGGGAAGGTTGCACGTCTTTTGGTTCAGTAGTAACTGGGTCACAGTGACCCATATCCAGATCTGATAGCTCAAATTCCAGGAATTTCAACTGGATACACAAATTGGACTTTGGGGAGGAGAAGTGAGGATGGTCCAAGTGTCAGACGAAGGGTGTGCACAGATTGTAGCAACCCAGGGGACAGATCGTGGCAGCGACAACTAGCTGTCCACCCACTAGCTGTCCCTTCCACAGTGTGGAGCTGTCACTGGGAGGCAGCTGTCGGGCCAGAGACTGCATTTCCCATCTCCCTCCTTGCATTTGGGTGAGGACACTCTTGCGTTTAGGTGTGTTCCCGCCCTTCCCAGAGGACTGTGCACGGGAGAGCTGTGCATCACTTTCAAGCTGGGGTTTTTAAAGTGGCTACTTTCATCTCCACTCTCCTTTCCCCTTCCGCCAGCTGGAGGCAGAAGATGCCAAGGTCTTGCACAATGGTGGAGCCTAAAGATGGAAAATACCTGGACCCCTGAGTACCATTTGGAGGAACGTCATCTGCCAACCAGGGGCACCCAAAACAGACTGTTCCAGAGACGGGAAATAACCCTATTGTGTTAAGCCATTGAAATTTGGACAGTACATATCAAAAGCTAGTGTTATCTTAACCAATGTTAAGACCATCTGAAGGAGTGTTCTCTAATTTTTGTGTTTATGGTATACTTTCAAATGTTAGAATTTTTGCCAGCCCAGTTGAAAGGACCACATTCCACACAAATGACCACAATACTCACTCCAGTATTGTGTCACTGCTTGAGTGGATTAATTTAATACCTGCTCTTTTACACATAAAGGAAGAAAAGTTTTTGTGATCTGCAGCGAGCACGCGATCTCCCTTTGGCATAGATGTGTCATGGTGCCGACACTCTTGCAGTACACTCCACCACCTCTACCTTGGGCCACATGCCCCACTCAGCTCATCATTCCATCCCCACCCCCACCCGGTTTTGAGTCGTCACAAAAGTTCATTTTACACACTGCTCAATGTGCTGGCTGCCCACCTGTAACGGTTCACACTTCCCACTCCAGTGTCCCCGGGCACACTGGTTGAGAACTACTGGTTCAAAGGTTAGAAATACTCAAGCACAAAATACATTAGTCCAAGACTCCCCCGGGAGTTTCTCCAAGTCCGGGGAGACAGAGTCTCAATGAATAATTTCAGCTAGGGTAATTGCAGCTTTCACTTGCACAGGGAAGTATTTTTGCAAAGGTCAAATTTGACTTTATGGCTCAAGGTGAAAAGGGGCCGAAATTTCTGTTTCTCTTTCAGAGTGTTAGGTGTCCCAGGGGTCGGGGAGGGGGGTTCGCTGCTACACTGACAGCTAAGACGAAACAGCAGCCTGTGGTGGCAAAAGTACAGAATCAACAAACATCAAAAGACGAACAAAAAATAACTAAATGTATAAGTAACTAAATACATACATGCTAATAACCAAACCATACATACAGCTCACAGTCTACATTAACATGGTTTTACTTTTCCAGGATATTCTTGCCCAGGAAGGTAAAAGTTGTTCAAACCAGGAACTTTCTGCAAGATTCATCAACTCTTGAATAAAAATATCAAATGGCAGTTTACACCCTGAGGCCCTTTGAACTCTTCTGCTCAAATTCCTCAAACACCTCGCTGTGGCCACCAACCCTACACGATTAGACCGTGATTGTTACCTAGTCCTAATCAAGCTCCCACATGGAAAGAGCCACCTTAAACCAGATCACAAAGTCTCAGTAAATATTCCAACTTTGTTCTTCCTCCTATGAGACACACTAGACTCCACCAAGCTGGTGTTCTCCTATCACAATGCTATGGACTGGATGTTTGTGTCCCCCTAAAATTCATATGTTGAAATCTAATCCCCAATGTGACAGTATTGGGAGGTGATTAGGTCACGAAGGAGGAGCCCTCAGGAATGGGATTAGTGCCCTAGCAAGGAGGGATAGGAGAAGGCTTGCTTCCTTTCTCTCTCTGTCCTCTGCCGTGGGAGGGCGCAATGAGAAGATGGACATCTGCAAGCCCAGAAGAGGGCCCTCATCAGACACTGGATCTGCCTGCACCTTGATCTTGGACTTCCCAGCCTTTAGAACTGTGAGAAATACATGTTTGTTGTTCAAGGCACCAAATCTATGGTATATTTATTTGTTATAGTAGCCAGAACAATAAACTAAGCTCTGCCTATCAGCAGGTTGTTGTGGTGATATTTGGGGGAGCCAGTACTTGGCAACACATGCATGCATACATACATTGATCTTATTTCTCTAACTAATGCACTGGGTATCTCAGGGAAGGTGTCTTAACCTCTCTGTTCACTCGCAATAAATCTGGAAGTGTTAGATAGACACAGCCCCTTAACCATTTCAGGCAAAGCTAAGCATGACATACTGTAGCTTGAAGCAATAATAATAATAATAATCCTTCAACAACACAGGCACTTGCATCATTGAGACCAGTCACTAAACCCTTTGAGGATTCTTGTAAACATCATTACCAAATAGACATGTGCATTCACTCTGGTCAATTAGGAAACAAAAACCATTTAAACAGAGAAAGACTCCAAATTGGGAAGCAGTTTGGAGGACAGGAAATAAAAAATTAAGAGTTATATGACAAGTCATCTAAAATATTATGGCTATAGCGAGAGAATTTTTTCAACAGTTTTATAAACTGAGCAATCATTTTTCTTCCCCATGGCCAACATACTGAAGCTAATGGTAAAAGCATTAATTCATCATGAGATTTTAAAGATCTCTCTTGTCAGTAATGAAATAAGCACGTGATAGGGTAGTCAGACAGTTATTGTTTATAGGAAGGTTATTACAATAATTAAGATTAATAGCAATTACTTGTCGTGTTTGTGGATTTTTTTTCCTTGGGAAATAACCGGAGCCGTATTAAATAACTAATTAACACATCTCTATGTCTGGCTAAGACGACATGGATTCACAGACTGTCCCGTATCTCTAGTGCTCCATAACCAAATAAATAAATAAACAAGCACAGGAAAACAACCAGCCCACATTTTGAAAGGAAACTTCAAAATTAAACCAGTCCCCGGATTGGCATCGGGGCCCAATGTGGAAATCGAGGTTTTCTCCTGTTCATCGGGACCTTGCTGATCCCACGGAGGGCTGAGGAAATGGAGACCCCAGATCCCACTGCCTGTTTGTGTGTTTCCACGTGTGCACACAAACATACATAGCTCGAGTGTTATATATCTTATATAATAACTCGGGTAATTTTATCTTCATACAAAATGGGATTTTTTACTCTTCAGTCACAGAACTATAAGAGAAATCTTAACGCCTCAAGTATTAAAGCCTTAAAGCTATTTTTATTGAACGTGTTTCAGAGCAGCATGAAAATGGATAGGAAAGTAATGTTTCCTCATATTAGAATTCTTTTTTTTTTTTTTTTTAAAGGGGACCTTGCTATTTACACAGCTCAATACTGAGGGAGGAAGGGAGGTCAGGGAAATCACTAATCCTCACCCAGACAATGCAGTCGGCCCCTTCCAGGAAACACTCGGGGCCCCCACAGTGTCTGTAGGAGCCATGCAAAGAAGATACTACCTGCCTGGCTCGTGCGGCGGAACAGAAACAAGTCATGTTTGTAAATGAAGGAAGATTTGGTGGAAACAGGGAGAGGCAATACCTGTTCCCTCCCAAATAAGCCCTTCCTGCTACCCCACAGCTCAATCAGGATCACGGGCGGGAAAGCGGGCGCTGACCAAGG
The DNA here is from genome assembly GCA_004363605.1 of Indri indri. NCBI lineage: Eukaryota > Metazoa > Chordata > Mammalia > Primates > Indriidae > Indri > Indri indri. The sequence goes on from RJWJ010013011.1 coordinate 32,369, forward strand.
TCGGGAATGTGTCTGAAGGACAGGGACTAACTGGAGGGTGAGGATCCCTGGGCTCCAGGGCAGGCTTCACCCCTCCCCACGTGGCTATTACACTCACCCCGACACACCTCTTTTCTATTCTCCATCTCTCACACACGCACAGCCATCACCTAGAAAAGTGCATAGACTTCCGTTTCTCCCTAAACTCTCATTTTCAAACTGGTAAATTATATTCGTTCCACAATAAATGAATGTTTACGTAGGTGGGAGGAGGTGAGGAGGGAAAGACAGAAAGAAAATAAAGGGTATTTACTGCACCTGCTCTGAAGAGGCTCAGAGCTTGGGCTCCAGCCTCAGATAAAGATGGCAGAGTCGTAGCTCTTGACCTTAGAGAAGCCCACGTGGAGTGAGGCGGACAGACACTGTAAGGCAACCGCCATCTGCAGAAAACTAGCACTTTGCAAGTTCTGCTCCTAGAAAGGCTCTTGAGAGGGGGCTGGTGTAAGGGGACTGGACCATCCACCAACTGTGTCATCCTCCAGGACCCCTCACTGTGGCCACACAACCACCCAGTCCCAGCAGCTGCTGGTGTCACTAGGAAAGGCAAACACTGCCCTGGGCTTCTCTAAGCCCAGCTGAAATAGACTTGAATTTGCAGAACAACTCTGCCATATGCTTACACGCTGATGGGACAACAGGAGGTAAATATGGAGGGAGAGAATGGAAACCTGAGAGCACAAAGCTCACACATCCGAGGGATAAGATGCACCCCCACTTTTCCCCCAACCCCAGGGCACCCCTGGCCCATTCTAGCTCTCTAACTTCAACCCAGCATACCCAAACTCACAGCCCCTGCCTGGGCTCCTGCTCCCCAGGTCCTGGACTACCTTCTCTTGGCACAAACCATTTGGCTTCCCACCCTGCAGCCTTCTCGGTCCTTTCAACCCCACGGCTAGAACAACCCTCACTCTGTGAGCTGCCTAAGGGTCCCATTTGCTTTGAGGGTTTTGTCACACAGAACCATGACAGGGGCGAAGTCTGACCTCCACTTAGGATAAAACCTGCCACTTATATACAGGGATGGTCTGGTCCCCTCAGGGCCACACTCTCCTAGACCAAAGCCCTAGACCACACCATCCTTAACCAACACCCACCCTGAAGAAATAAGACAGGCAAGGGAGTAGGGTTCACTTGTAGGCATCCACCCCACCCCAAGCTATAACACAGCAGGACAAAGCAAGTGAAAGGCCCTGGAGACCAGAAGAAGGAACTGCTCCTTGGAGGACCTGCTTTGGGCCCAAGAAGGATTTCTATAGGCAGAGATAAAGGGGGAAGGGTCACAAATAAGGGAGAGACGGAGCAGCATGGACAGAGGGATGGCGAGAGAAACGCAAGAGGTATCAAGTCTAAGAATCCAAAAGGAAGGGGAACTCGAGCGTGCTGGATAGAACACAGGAGGAGCAAAGATGGACCATCTTCTAAAGATGGACAGAGTGAGTCTGTCATGAAACCAAGTACTGAGCCCCCCGAGGTGGCTCACAGGTGTGGACACTGCCCTCCTGCTGCCCAGGCTCCTCAAGGAGGCAGGCCGGCTGGACGTGCCGTTGGGTGCCAAGAACGGGCTTTGGAGTGGTCTGCGCAGGAGGCGAGGAGCTGCGTGTCAGCAGCAGAGGGTAGCGGCTGTGACCCTGAGAGTGGGTGAGGTCACCGGGAGAATATGCAGAGTGAGATGGGTATCGTCCGAGGGCAGAACCCTGGAGAGCCCTAATTCACCAGGGGCAGGCTGCGCAGGTGAAGGAGGCCCGGGAGCATGAGGAACGGAGGGAGGAGAATGTCAGAAGGCTGAGGAGCTCAGGGACCAAGGAGAGAGAAAACCCAAGGACAGGAAGTCTCGCTTGGACGCAACCGGTCCCAGCCCTGCCTCCAATCCGTCCTCCAATCTGACGTCACATTAATCCTCTGAAGTGCCTTGTGACTGTGGCATCTGCCTGTGGGAATGCCTCAAAAGACTCTCCACCTAGACTCCCCACTTCCAACTGGCATAGAGGTTCTCCATGGACTGGGTCTTGCAAAACTCTCCACCTCCATCCTGTAATTGCTCCCATAGAGACACTCCTGCTCCAGCGGAATCACACCACATTGTTCCCTCTGCGCTTCTCCTACTTTCCAGCCACCATGCTTGATTCATGCTGTTCCGCCCTCTAGAAAGCCTTTCCTGCTGGACTATCATGCCTACCAGTAAAGTTAGTGAGCATGTCCCTTAAGTCTGTCTCATTACTCCATCCATCGTAAGGCCCCCGGAGGCTAACATGGGTGTCCCTTACACCATGATAGGGACAGGCATGGCCAGATGGACCAGCCTTTTCTCCGATCTCCTTGGTTAGAATTGGCCAGCTGTTGGTCACTAGCCACGACGTGAAAAAGCACAGCCACCAGGACGCACGGAAATGTGGGGAGAGGATGAGTTCGTGCCCTACAACCACGGTCATCTACATGTTCGCCGCAGTGCCAGAACAATGGTTCCCCAGCAGCTTTTAAAAATCCTGTTGGCTTCTCCCTGGGTCTTTATTATCTCTCCGGGTAGAAGAACCCCGTTTGGCGTTTGCAGAAGCCGGCGCGCACTGGCACACAGGTCCTCTGGCTGCTGCGTGGAGAAATCGAAGCACTCCTACATAGAGCTTAGAGATCTCCCAAGGTGAGACCCAGTATCAGAATTAATAAAAAGCAAGTATGACTGCATTGCTTTCAGCTCTGCCACAGCCTGGGAATCCTTATCAAACAAACACCAGCGTGGGAGGAGAGGTCACCGTGGATATCCCAGTGCTAACATTCAAACGTTAATAACTTTACCGCGTAGATTAATTTTAAATGTCAGACCACGTTGCTGTGTAAAGCTAAGGAGCTCGGGAAATAACATACATTTTCAGGCTTCCTGACAACACCCGCACGTTCGGTATTTGATCGCTGGCTGGGTGGGCAGGATCAGAGGAGAGGAGGGCTTTTTTTTTTAACAGTTGCTGCCCCTGCAATGCAAACACGGGGACTAAACGGCATCTGAACGCGTCAGCTGCCTAGTTTCTCAACGAGGAAAATGGCCGGACTGACAGTAATGAGATTTCACACAGAACCACAAGGCTGTGCGAGGTCTGAGACCTTGCCCAGAATGCCAGGTTCCAAGCCCAAACAAATGTGTATAACTTGGTTAAGAGCCCCTGGAAAATAGCATTTGTAATGGGAACATGGGTTGTGCACTGCTGCCGATCCCCCTCGGGGCAGGAGGCAGAGCTGGGGCCGGCTGCCGGGGAAGCTCCGCCAGAGGAGGGCAAGGACACGGAGGAGCCACCCCAGCCCAGGCAAAGGCTCGAAAAGAAAAGGGACGTGAAGCAGAGACCGCAGAGGAACAGGGAGGAAGGAACAGATGCTACACACAAAACCCACCCAGGGCTGCCAGGATTGCAATTAAAAATTCACATATTTTGGACTGAAATTCTCATATTTTAAGAGAACTTGGGCAAAACCCTCCTTCCACCAATATTAGCAATGCAAAACCGGCAGTCAAGACAGACCCAAATTATCATCCATTTTGCAAAAAGGATGAAAATTGTATAGCGCTGAGTCCAAAACTCTTCGGTGAAAACAATCATTAGCGGTGCACCTGGAAGCCCTTGGGCTGCCTCCCTCCTCCGCCCCAAGTCTCCCGGGGCCTGGGACAAAGCACCCGCCTGCTCCCCACAGCGCCCTGGGCTCCAGATCTGGGAGCATCGCATCAGGGCACCAGTCACTGGGAGCTCACAGGATTCTCCTTCAGTGAGAGAGGCCACCCTTCTCCGGGTAAATGTGCATCCTGAATTCGAGAGGCACTAATGCCGTGAAAGGGCAAACTCGAGTGAGCCAGATCTCCCAACACAAGCACAGTCCCAAGCCCCACGCACCTGGATGGGGCTTCTGATTTTTAAGCCAACAAGTGGAGTGGGAGAGGGGGAAAGAGAGGGCCAGGAAGGAAAACTGCAGGCTCCCAGAAGCCAAAGGAAAGTGAAATCCTCAATGAGCAGGGTCTGGCATGTGGCTGAGCACATAGCAGCCAGCGGGTCTCTGCTGAAGGGTGCCTAAAATCTTTGAGGTTCCACCTCCAAATGAATCTCAACTGCATCTCCTGCCTCTTCCTGCTGTCATTTCCCCTACTCCAGCCTTCTTCCTCACTGCCTCCCGAGTGATCCTCCGTAAATACCCATCTCATTATGTCGCTGCCATGCTTAAAAGTCTCAAGTGGCCACCGCTGCAAATGGAATTAACTTCCAGCTCCAGCCAGGCTCTCCGGGAGCTGGTCTGAGGTGCAGCCCCCGCAGGGCAGGCTGACCCAGAAAGGTAGGGAGGTGAGACACGTGATAAGGGAGAACCAGACTTACCACATCATAAAAATATACGTATGCATATAGAAATTATATTTATTAAAGAAATATAAATACAAATGCAATATAAATATAAATGGATTCTGAATTCCAGGCAGCACTATCAAAGGGCTAGCTGGAGTCTTTAATCATAGCCCCCAAGATGGGACGGGCCTTTGCAATGTTTGTGCACCTGACACAAAGAATAGCAGCTGCCCAGGACAGGCAGCAGGTGCCTGTCTCTCCCGCCAGGTTGGCAGGGCCCCCAAGGAGTAGCGGGGGAGTCAGCAGATGAGAGGGTTTGGGAGTGTTGGCTCTAAATTCAAGTATCATAGGTTCACACCCAGCCTATCATCTGCTGGTGGTAAGAACTCAGACAAGTCACTTAACCTCTATGAGCCTCGGTTTCCTCACCTGCCAAATGGTATAATAACACTACCTACTTCATAGGTTTGTTGGCAGATTTCAATGAGATAATCCACATAATGCATTTAGTCCACTGCCCCAAGACTCAATCAATGTTCTTTATTGTTTTCAAAGTTAAGAGACCAAGATCAAAAGGAGGAAAATGTCACCCAAGGTCACCTGGTGAGCTGGTGACAGAGCTAGGGCTACAACTCTGGGCTCCAGAGTCCCCATGCCAGGCTCCTTCCCTCTGCTGCAGAGTCAGTGGCAGAAACATTACAGCAGGAGCCAGAGGATAATAAACCTAATTGGGCCATTAGGACCAGTCACTTCCCTCTACATCGAGCCTTTGGGGGATGTTACGAGTGATCAGTATAATAAATAAGGTTGCATAGTCTGAGGCACCTCTCAAGGGAGCGTCTCTGAAGCCAAGAGGAGAAAGAGATTGAAATCGTAACAAGAGATTGAGATGAAAGGCACGACCTCCAAGCATTAGTGAGTTTCTCCCTTAGCTACCTGCCTTACTCTATGCCAGACATGAGGGAACATAGGGCAGGTAACCCAGGTGTTTCAGGTGTTGTAGTTCACAGTTTCTGTTATCCAAGGTACACCTCCCAGTCATGCCAGCGACACACAGGCATGGTTCACAGGTAATAGTGGCAGGCTTTGGCGATCTTGGCGTTCAACGAAGGCTTTCTCCTCTCTAGGCAGCACCTTTAATGCCTGAGAAAACCTCCCAGAACCCAGGTACACCCTCAGTGCAGCCCTCAACCCCAGGGCACTCACTGGTTCCCCGGCATTCAGAACCTGTCCTGGATGAATGTTTCTCTGGTTTCCTACAACACCTGGGTTCTAAGAGCATAGCTCAAAATTACAGAACCAGTTTGAAGAGAGAAAAAAGTGTCTTCTGGGGATCCCTAGCAAACCAAGGATCCAGCTCATGTCCCAGAACAGAGAAGTCCCCGTCTGTTTTCCTGGACTCCACCGCAAGTCATGGCCATGACCTCAGGGTGCACAACAGAGGTTCTGAGAAGCTGGGGTCACAGATCCACAGATGACCCCGGGGGGTGTCAGTCCAGGTGTTACTGGAAGTAAAATGATTGAACCAGAAACCTTCATTCACGTCATGCTCATGAAGACATTCATGGTGTACGCAAGAACTGGTATGATGACCACGTCTGCCAAAGGAGGAATGCATTGTGAGCTTGGACTTCAGCCAGGAGCCGACTCACACGCAGGCATTTGTCCGGTGAACACAGAGCCTTCAGGTGCAGTATAGCACCAACTGGCAGAGAAGACCAGCACCCAGGAGGGCAGATCTCAGCCATGCGCAGAGGGGTCTCCAGGGATGCAAAGCTGCCCGGCACTGTAATGACAAAGATTTGGTACCCACAGGCCCTCTGAGAGAGCCCCAAAGCAGGGACAGAGGATTTTCCCCAGGTCAAAACACTAAAACCCGGAGCTGAGCAGATGAGAACGGCACAGGCGAAATGAAGAATCTTCCCCGTTTGGAGCAGAGATTGTGAGTGAGAAGGAATTAGGAACTGGTAACAGGACCAGGCTTATCATTAGTATTTGCTGTATTAGTCATGTTTTTTCCCATTGGTAACCACTTCCAGTTTTTTCTCCTTGCACTCATCTCTACTAATCTCTACCAATCTCTTCACTGACGTTCTCCTCCACACACTGCTGCTGACAAACAGGCCTTGGGCAAGCCCTGACGTCACTTCAGGACACTGTCTCCAGACACAGCACAGCTAGAGACGTGGCCTCCATAGAGAAGCCACTTTAGCACGGTGGCTTCTGTCTGAGAGCTCTCCATTACCCACTCACCGGGAGCCAGCTCACACATCCGTGAGTGTGCTCAACAGCGATGATAACCAAGACGCCGCCCGGGAGAAGCCCTCCCCACGTCTCATCTCGGCCTCCCGCCTGCCAGGGAGTGTCTAATGCACCGTGCACGAGCGTCCCTGCAGTCTCCACTCCAGCCCTGTCGGAGTAAACATGCCGGCCTCCTGGGGACTGGAGCAAGCCAGGGGGCCGGGCGCGAGCAGCAGACCTTAAAGCACTGGGTTGCTTTTGTTCCTCCCCAGAATATTAAAAGCCTCATCCCTCCGCAATACCATCTCCCGATAGCGTCAGACAGCAAGGTCTGGGCAGTTTGGTTTCCATGTGTGAGACTGCACGTGCCTGCGTGTGTCAGTGTGTGAGGCTGTTCTCCCGTGACTGTGGGACCCATCTGAGCACATGCCTGACCCTGACCCTCGGCTCCTCAGCATTGGGTCTGAGACTTTGCCTCTGAGCCCCAGCTCCGAGCTCAGAACTGTCGGAGACCGACTGTGTCTGTGATCCAGCCCGCGCCCTTCAGGGCCAGAGCCAGGTCTGTGCATAATTACTGCCTGCTCCTGGAATTGTGACTGTTTGATTACACCGTGGCCGTTCCTGCTTTAACTGTCTTGGGGAATGTTTCCTGCCCTTGTGATTATACCTGTCTGTGGGGGTGACAGTCAGAATATTTAACAACTGATCCAGCACCAGCCCTCGGAGCAGATGCCCACACTGAACAACCGGTGTGGCTATACAGGGCGGGCCGCTTCCGCTGGTGCGTACGCCGTGTATTAAGCAGTCTTGATTCAGTCACGTGTAATCACGAAGTGCTTTATTTTTTTCCAGTTGCTGCCTTCAACCAAGCTCTGTCACAACCCTTCCCTGCCACTTATTGACATCTTCAGCGATCCCACTGCTCTCTGGTCACTGTGTCATTGCAAGTCTGGTCCAGCCCGCTGGCCCATATTGTAATAAACCCCTGAGTGGACAGGCTGGGGGCTGCTGGGACCGCAGGATGGGGGGGCTCTCTCTCCCTCCTCCTCTCCCTTATGGAACAGAAGTTCGGGAGGGGATGGGAGACCCGACTGGTCACTTGTGGTGCTGGGAGTTCTCCCTGGATTTTCTGGCCCACATGTGGTTTCATAGGCCACTGGCTGTGGCTGCTGTAGGCATGTCAGGGGAGGTGGTGCCTGCACCCAGTGTCACCACGGCTCCCTCCATTGCCGAGGACAGCTCCCTGTGTCCCCATCAGCAGTCACCTGGGCAGCCCCAGGGCCCCTGCCTCATCCCCAAGGAGCCGTATGAGTCACCAAAGCCTCCTTTCCTATCCAGCCTCATCATCCAGACCACTCCCCCTGTCCCCTCCTTGAACCCCCTGACTTCAGAGAGCTCCAGGGGAGAAGCAGGAACCAACCCCTATAGCCAGGTAGACACTGAAACTCCAAGATCATGGGTCGAGTCTTCCCAAGATCTCTCTTGCTGTCCTCTGCAGTCCTGACCACTAAGGACCGAGACGCCAGCACCCACCTCCCACTGGCGACCTCCAGGAGACCTTTCTCACCTGGCTTTGGGGGAGCGAGTGGGCAGAACAGAAGCCTTCTTGCCGCGAACGCTGTACTCCTGTCCACTTGAACAAGGGCCCCTCTCGCCTACCTTTTTAATGGAAATGGAAGATGGAGGTGAGGACAGGTGAGGGTTCTGCTTGTTGGGATCAGGGTTTATTCTTCCCAGCAGGCGACTCCTGGTCCCTCATTGTTGCCAAACTCCATCTTTAGAATGTGGAGCTCTCAACCTCAGCTGTGGACGAAGCCGACAACCCCGTTCCCGTGACTGTGTCTTTGTTCCTCTGCCTACACCAGGGGAAAGAGCGCGTGCGACGGCACAAGGACAGACGAGCTGTAACTGGGGAGCCCAGCCTGGTGGGTGACTGTCGTAGTGACAGGCGGGAGGGGGCAGAGCCGGACATGGACAGCCTGGTCTTCCCCTG